>JAECUM010005269.1:0-142428 GCA_016617855.1 Megalonaias nervosa
CAAATTAACAGTTTTTATAAATTTTAAGTTGAGGACAGCAAGGAGGAAAGTAAGAATTGGAGCATAACGAATAATGCTGCAAAACGATTTGTTGATGTGGGCCACATAAGTGACAATTGTATTGAAAACAATATTATGTTCATATGATCTAACATGCATAAAGTTATTTACAAAATTACTTGAACATAGTATGTGATAAACTACTCAGTTGAAATTCAGACCTGAATATAAATTTGTAAACCATGAAACCAAACAAAATCCATTTGGGAGCTGAGACCGCCTTAACACAGGAACCATGCAAGTCACCCATTTTGCATGGGGCCTGTGCAGCTCCAAAATGGACCATGGCCTGCATCAACTATGCCTTTCGCATTCTGCCCACAGATATTTGTGGCTCCAAAGTGAGAAGGATATAAGTGCCAACTGTGAAGATTACAATTAGTGAAAAAGTATCCATGCTGTTATATCCGCGTTGAGTTCTTTGTTTCTTGACTTCCGCCAAATCAAGTCATTAAGTGATTCGTGGCTGTTGTAAATATTTGGCCCAGGTTCCTCCTGTGTATTTTGCCTGTCATATTCATCCGCAGTAAACCCACTTGCCATTCTGATGAGATTAGACAGCGAGTTCAGGTCTGTGTACCCACTAGACCTGAAATGGAAAGAAACATTTGCGCGAGTATTTATGTGAACATGAAAATAACTTGATATACCATATATCTATATATATATGTATGTATGAATGGTGAACCTGATATTTACCCAGATTATGATTATGATGGAAAATGCACTTGGAGGTGGATTTACAAGAGTGCAACTATGAACCCCCGATCCCCCTTTGTGTGCCAACTTAATCGAGTACTGAAATGAATTACAGGTTGGAATGACATTCAGAACATCTAATGTATCATTTGAAAGCATCCGATTTCCATCGCCCTAACTGGTGAATCTGACTATCAGACAAGCCCTGCCCCGCAGCAGTTGTTGCTGCTCCGATTCTAAAGCTGTGACTCTTGAAGCATTTCGGATTAATGTTGCAGAACTGCAGAGCAAGTCTGAGCTGTGCATTGAATGTTGCACTTGTCTTACCAAAATTAGACGATGGCTCTGTACAAAAAAGCAAAATTTCCTGACCTTCTCCTTTCCAGAGTGTGAACAAGATAATGATCCTTAAAATTATGAGGAATAATAATGCAAAGAGACAGGAACAAGTAAAAGTATCGCAAGGAAGAAGGAAGGAAATATGTAAAAATTAGCTTGCTAAAATACAACCCGTATTTCCAAGAATTCTTTTGCAAGTGATGCTAGGACTGATGACCCATATATTCGTACACCCTATAACTATATTCCATTGGCTGAATGAGTCATGTGACCCCCTTCCTGGGTTTGTCAGCCCCAGAGGGTCTATATTGTCTTGTCTGCAGTGCCCAACAAGACCTATTCACCACTCATCACAAATATCCTTGCTCTAGCGCAAAAAGTTTTAAGTAGAGCACAACAGTATTAGTAGAGAATTTCCATGAGTCCACAAAAGTAATTTGACTCATAAAAATGAGTTGGCAAAATCTTTTAATTCTTCAAGAAATGGACTTGTGATGAAAATGACACTAAGTAATGCCAACAAAAGGAGAACAAAATAGGTGAAAGTTCAATTTGACATACGATGTTTGAGTATCATTACCTAAAACTTGTGTGAATCCATCTTTACAATAGCTCACATCTGCAGTCTCTTGCTATTTAAGTACCATACATGTACCTATATTAATTCATCTTTTCTACAGAGCCAAAGTCATATCCCACATTTATTTCTTAGGAGAACTCTTAAAGGAGTTTACAGTGTTTGAGTTTACAGTGTTTACTGATTGACATTTATTTTGAAAGTATTTTGCACATATGCTGCTTGGTATATCTTTTTATTCCTTGTTTGTTTCATTTAATTATAATTATTTGTAATGTGTAATACCAAGTGTTTAGTCATGTAAGTTTCTTTGATACGAATTGAAATGCTGTTTTACTTGCAGAGAAAGCTACATAACGTTCTAAATGATCATTCTTAGGTTTAAAACTAATTATTGATCTTATTGTTGTGACCTGTATAATGTTTATAAGCTTAACATTCTGTTTACTGAAAAATGATTCTTTTCAGTGTGATATTATAAATGGCTCAGAATTTAATCCAGATACGTAATAAAAAGTGACCATGTATATTTTTATTGTCATTTTAATCATTTTGAAAGTAATAGGCTCCTGAGTAATGCCTGGGACTCTCAGAAATAGGCTGGGGACTCCATGAGTTCCATGAATGAGGAGTCTAGGACTCCTTACCCAGAAACTCAGTAGAGAGTCCTGTTCTGTTTGCTGCTTAAATAGAACAGCATTTCATCCACCAATAGATATTCAGTGCTGTTTGTTTTTGTAAGTAAAACTTGCATTTGGGGCAGGGAAGAAACATGTTGATTTGGGCAATAAGATAGAAGTCATTGTCACAGGGAAAGAAAGAATGAAAACTGTTTTCACACAATAACTTGTATAACAGTTACTTTGAGCAAACTATATAAATGCTATACCACTGAAACAAGAAAGACATTGATTTTTGTGTGAAAAGTCATTGTCCACTCTACTGTCACTAAACTTTGTAAGTAACTTGCATTTGGGGCAAGAAAGAAACATATTGATTTGGGCAAAAAAGGGTCAAAATCAAGGTCACAGGGAAAGAATGAAAACTTTTCGCACGGTAGCTTGACTTTTTATAACAATTACTTTGTGTAAACTGTAAATGCCATATCTCTGAGAGAAGAAAGACTCCAGTTGATTTTTGTGTGAAAGTCAGAGTCATGATGACTGTAAGAAGAAATGTGTTTTCTGCACCTGCTTCGATCAGTCTTTGTAAGTGGTATGCATTTGAAACAAGGAAGACGCATGCTAATTTTGGGATCAAATTGTCAAGGAAGAAGTCACAGGAACTGTAAGAAGGAAAAATTACTTCTACAGAGTTACAGAGTTCCATGTGCCTTGAGTAAATTTTGTAGATGCTCTCATTTGAGACAGGATGACACATATTCATTTGGAAGTTAAACATCAAATTTCAAGGTCAGACGGACTCTTAGGAGGAAAATGGTTTATGCAAAATAACTCAATTCCTGTTCCACAAGTTATAACTAAACTTTCTGGATGGTTTACATTTGAGATTAGAAAGCATCTGCTGATTTTGGGAGGTATCAAGGGGTCAGTATCACCAAGACTTGAAGAAACATGATTTCCACAAAATAACATGACCTAGTAGGCATATAATATTTAATTTTGTTGCACTTGTTTTTTTAACTTTAGAGGGTTTACACTATGGTTCATTGTTAAGTGTTACTCTGTGGTTCATTGCTAAGTGTACAATATCAGAAACAGAAAGTACTCAGAGAAAATACATATATTGAACCTTATCAGTTGTATGGCCCAGCTAAGTAACTTAGAGTATGTTTTATTTTTTTCCAGAGAAAATTTAAATTAAGAAAATGAAGAAGTCAGACAGCCCAAAGGATACTGTTCCAGACTTTGAAAAGTTGTTTTCAGACATGGAATCAGAGTCTGAATTGGTGGAAATTAGATCCAGAATTCCCAGGAGAATTTCATTCAGAGCTCAAGATGAATCTCCATTAATTAATAAGCGGTCACCATGTACCTCATTATCAGATGCCAGCCAAGCTGTTATGGCAGATATTGAATCTGAAAATGCTTCAGGTACTTGCAGAATTATCTACCAGTTTTCTTTATTGTTTCTACTTTACTGCACTCAATTTTACATTGCAATTCACCATACTGTATAGTGCAGTATAGGGGTATATTAACCATACTTTATTCACTATAGTTTATTTTACAGTTTCGGGGTATATTCACTGCACTTATATTGCAATATATAGGGGTATATTCACTGTACTTATATTGCAGTAAACAGGGGTATATTCATGGCACTTATATTGCAATATATAGGGGTATATTCACTGTACTTATATTGCAGTATACAGGGGTATATTCACTGCACTTATTGCAATATATAGGGGTATATTCACTGTACTTGTGTTGCAGTATACAGGGGTATATTCACTGCACTTATTGCAATACATTGGGGTATATTCACTGTACTTACATTGCAGTATACAGGGGTATATTCATGGCATTTATATTGCAGTATACAGGGGTATATTCATGGCACTTATATCGCAATATATAGGGGTATATTCACTGTACTTATATTGCAGTATACAGGGGTATATTCATGGTACTTATATTGCAATATATAGGGGTATATTCACTGTACTTATATTGCAGTATACAGGGGTATATTCACTGCACTTATTGCAATATATAGGGGTATATTCACTGTACTTATGTTGCAGTATACAGGGGTATATTCATGGCATTTATATTGCAGTATACAGGGGTATATTCACTGCGCTTGCAATATATAGGGGTATATTCATGGCATTTATATTGCAGTATACAGGGGTATATTCACTGTACTTATATTGCAGTATACAGGGGTATATTCACTGTACTTATATTGCAATATATAGGAGTATATTCACTGTACTTATATTACAATATATAGGGGTATATTCACTATACTTTAAATTGTAATATAGGAGTATATTCAGTGCTGGGTCTGTGATTGAAGAAAAGGAAGCCATTGATTTTGTTACTTGGCCTATTTTTAATAATAACCAAATCCAGTGAATGTTTCTCTTATGTATTGTTTGTATTGTTATGTTTAAAATAATTTTTTAAAAGCATTTTATTACAAGTGTGGGTCAGATTTTCTGTCGAAAATAATTCTGGCTTTAGCATTTTTGTCCTTTTTATATTAATCAAATAGTTTTAACATAAAATTTTGAAGTGTATATTTTATGTATTTCTGTTCATATGCATGTTTGAGAAGTATTTTTAGATGTACATGTGTGAGAAGTATTTTCTGTATTGATGGCGAAATCTACTGAAGACAAATGTTATGTAATAAGATTTTTCCTTTGATAATAAGTATAGTTGGGTGTATTGTTCAACTCAGAATAGTTGAAGAATTATGTAATATACACAAGTTCACACAGACTATGCTACCTGGCAGTCTTTGTTTTATAGTGGCAGTTTGGACACCTTAGTGAATAAATCTAATTATTGAATTTTAAATGGAACTAAAATCATTGTTTTCAGTCTACCTGTATGAAAAATAAACAAGGTGTTATGTATGTTTAATTTTATATTGTGTACTTGACTTTTTTTAATGATTCAGGGTTGTGCCTACCTGACTTTTGCCATAATTCTAAGAAGTAAACAAGATGTTACATGTACTTGAATTTAAATTCTAGACCTGACCTTATTTGCAAGTTAGTGAGTTTTTCAATTAGAAATGATTAATTTTCCAGAACATTCTGTTGCATAATAGGTCAGGTGACATCTTTATAAATAGGGGATTTGGTAAACAATTATTCATTCCTGTTTTATGATCAGTCTGTGGAATCACTTATAGTTGTGTTTGGTTATAATTTGAGAGGAATTATTTGTTTAAATTATTCATTGGAATTACAAAGTACTCATTGACTTATGGACTAAAACACTACTTTGGAATTATTGAGAATACATTCAAAGACATTCTAGATTACACTATTGTGGCACATCAGGGCATTCAAGATTATTGGAATTCATTCAGAACATTCTATGCTTTTAGGACATTTAGGATTATTTGGGACTTAATTCACAATACTTTAAGTGTCTCATAGATTTTCACTTTGTAACTTAGAGAAATAAATTATATGTTGAATTCTACTTGAATTGTTGGTTTCACTTATTTTCTGTTACTTATTTTAAGACCTAGAGTCATAACTAGCATTAAAAACTGAGACATCGTACAGGGGAAAAATGCCTTAAAAATAGAGAAGTTGGCAGAAAGTTATGTAGCTAATTTATTTTTCACCAGAAATATTCAGAAAATGTTACTTTTTAGTCAGATTTATATTTATTTTCACAGATTGTAAAATTGGTAATGAACATCCCATCCCCTGAATATTGCATATGATCAAATCTGCAGGGTGTCATGTAATGCATCTGTATATATGAATGTATGCAGGTGTAGAAACATTTTAAAAATTGACGGTTGTCCCAGGGTAACCATCATTGAAAATCTGGTTGCCCAGCAGTTTCAGGTGCACACACATTCACACACACACAGACATGCATGTATGTGTGTGTGTGTGTGTGTGTGTGTGTGACAGAGAGAGAGAGAGAGAGAGAGAGAGGTTTACCGATGATAGCTCAGTTTGGTAAAGCATCTTACTTGTGATCCAAGGGTTACAGGTTTAACATTCACCCAGGACAGCCCAGGTTGGCTGTCTTGGTGTTTCCTTACAAAGGCACATAGTTCACATTTTCTTGGCATCATATAGCCAATAATGTGTTGGAAGTGTTGTTGTAAAAACAATTAGATTCAAAATGTCCATATTTGACATTGTTGATATTATGGGATAGTATCTAATTCTGTTAATTTAACCTATGGGAGATAAATAAGTTTAGAAAAGACTTGCACCGAATTACATTCACAAAACACTGATTAGAAAAATGCTGTAAATGTCAGATGACTTAAGCAAGAATGAAATGGAGCAGGTTTGGAGGCCCACAGTGGCAAGTGGAATTTACACTGAATTTAATCAAGCAATTGTTTACTTTGTATTTTTTAAATTTATGGGAATCCCACATTAGGTGAGATCAGATGTTGCTGATTACCACAGCTGATGACATTAACACATGGCAATCCTCAGTAGTACAAAGGGAATTACAATCCAGCATCACCTGTACTATAAGTCACAGTGATCCAATTTACATACTTGTTATACTTTTATTCTTTGACTATTCATGTGTTATATTCTCACTATCTTGGGTCCTGTTAGATATACAAGATTATGAAAATTGGTCTGTTACATCTCAAGGAGATTAACTCAACCAAACCAATACTAAGTCATTGTGACTACATTTTCATCCTGGAGTGACATTTTTATTTTCAGCTATCCATTACTTATACACTTAATAGTTTGGATCCTCCTGTATGAAATTTTTAGGCAGATTCCGCCTGGAATTTAGGTGGATTCAGGGCGTATTCCACCTAAAAACACCAAATTTCAGATGGACTTTAGACAGACTGGGAATACAGCTAAGGTGACAGACTGAATTCGTCTAATAGTTAAGCGTACTATTTCTTATATTCCTCCTAAAGGATAACTGTTAGATGGAAAAGTTCTTCTTGTCCAGTTCATTTTCCTACTTTAAGACGGATTTTGGACTTAGACTGATTTTAGCAGAAATGTTAGGCGTAATTTTGAACTTTATCAAAAGAACTACAAGCATAGAAATTCTTTGGACTTAGAAAATTTGTTGCAAGGTGGATTTTGGACTTGATCTGATGTTTACTCTGAAAAATAAGTTTCTTTTGCTTCTTATTAAAATATGCTCTACAACAATCATACCCAAGTGAAAATGTGACTGAAATTTCAGTGAAATCACAGTGACAATTTTTTGACATTCACTCAGATGTCCTTTTTTTTAACTAAAATTATGATATTTTAGGAGATTTTACCAAAATTTCTGAAAATATCAGTGAGAATTTGTTATTGAAATTTCACTGACACTTTGCCAAAAATTCTGAAAATATAGTGATATTTTGTGATTGTAATATCACTAACATTTCAATAAAAATACCACTAAGATATAATATAATTTATTTTTTGTTTCTTGTACAATTTGAATGATTTTCAGCAACATTTATATTTCCTGTTTCTGATAGCTGTAATTTTATTGTTCATTTTGGGAACAATAACTTCTTTCCAAATCTTTCCTTGTTGTATTTCTTTTTAAAATTGTTGTTGTTGTATTTTTGTTTAACTTCAATTGGATTAAACGTCCCTCAAAAAAAGATTGTTTTCTTGTTTTTTGTTTTAAAGCAGAATTTCGCGTTTCTCCTGACCTGAATCTGATTTTCCTCTATATGGACCCTTTTTTAAATATTGTCTCCGAAACTGTTTTTTTTAATAATGCTCTATCCGGTCGCATTCCGCAAAAAGCTTTCTATTAAGTATTTGTTCCGTATATTATTTAACAGATGATCGCTATAAAGAGCTTTTTGATTGGTCAAAAGTTTGTACTTGCCCAATGAATCGTCGCGTAACGGAAACTGATGGGAATGAGCATGCTTGCTAAACATGGCGATTCGAATTTTCAAGCGGGATACGAGTTGAATAACCATTTGAAAAATGTGCGGCAATGAGAATAGCTTGAATGCAAAGTTGATGGGAACGTAACTGGTCAATCTGTATGAAAACTGAACGCCAGGACTAGCATTTTGCTTTTTGTGCCATAAAGAGCTTAACAGTAGCGGCTAGCATGCTAAATATGACAAGGAATTGAACCAGGATGATTTCGAGGTTTTATAACTCCAAACTGATTTAACTTCCAGAATTTAAGGAGGGACAACATATAGATCAATGGCGGGAATTGTTTATATTGTTGCCAGATACCCATGTCAAAAAAAAGTCATATCTTTGAGGAGTTTTCTTGGCCCACAAATAGAATCATCTTTCAAATTATTGTTTATGTTATCAAAATATTCTAGTTGTGTTAGAATTAAGTGTAAAATAAGAGTAATTATATCATGATAAACGTTTGTCACGGCTGCTTATGGAACAAGGACTAATTCAAGAGACCACAACATCATAGTTTGTACATTAATCAAAAATCAAGTCTGCAGTACAACAGTGACATAAGGCAGGCTCCTAGCATTTCTTCTTTTTATAATCGGTGTCTCAGTGGATGCTTTTCTGTAATTTTACATCGTTTTCACAGCTGAATTTTTCAATGCAGGATAATATTTTATATTTTATATATGTTTATGCATTCACAGATGCCTGTGCATATGTTCCAGGCTTGATAATTTGACTTTTAAAATCACCTAATTATTTAGTGTCAAGCCAGATTCTTCACATTATGTTGTATATACTGTATATATTATGCATAACAGATAGAAGGCCTCAAGGTAGATTAGTTCTGTAACTGAGTTACCTTCTCTAAATAAAGTCTTTATTATTATTTTTATTATTATTATTAACTCCCATATCTCTTGCCTTGGATGTCATATAATTACAACAGCTGTATAATTTTGTTTCATGTACACTGAAATAATATAAATATCACCGTGGTTAATAAAGTCCTGTTTAATTCATATCCATTATTTATTTGAAACCTTTTGAAATGTCTGAAAAATTCCTGAAACTTCAGTAAAATACTATATAATGATCAAAATTTTAGTTGTTGTTTTAGGGTTTAACACCATTTTTCAGCACAAGATAGGCTATACATGGCAGCCATTATTAATGGTAGAGGAAGAACCCTGGAAAACCCCAGGAAGAACCACCGACCCACAAGAAGCTACTGGCAGGCTTTCTCATGTTAGTGAAGTCTCACCAAAGTTTTAGTAAACTCACACAAAACTTTCAACAAAATGTTAGAGATCTTGCCAAAACTTAGGTGAAAGTTTTGGCCAAAATTTTTGTAAAACCTCACCAGAATTTCAAGTGAAAGTTTTGGTCAGAGTTTTGTGAAATCTCACAAATATTTCAGTGAAATTTTAGTGAGGTATCGGCAAAATTTCAATGAAAGTTTTGATCAAAATACTTGTGAAATCTCACCAAACTTGAGGTGAAATGAAAAAGATTTAAATGATGCCATCACGGATTAGGTTTTGTATGCAAGAAAGAAAATGAGGACAAGAAAATCCTAAATCTTATTTGATAATTTCTGTCAAAATAAAATTTATGATCCATTTTAAAAATTATTGTGAATATTTATCATTGATTCCCAATAATGTCTACGAATCATTAGGCAGTTTAATAAAAATCTGAAGCAGATTTTTTATTGGATGATATTTATGTAGACATTTTAGGCAGCCTGTTATTAGACAGAAACCTTAGGTGGATTTTTTTTTTTCAGGTGGAAGTTTCAGGCGGGTTTTTTTTTCAGGTAGAATTTTATTTCAGGTAGAAATCGTAGATGGATTTATTTGTTTAAGCAGAATCTTAGGACAACTGATCTGCATATTTTGCCTAAAATTCTACCAGAAATCCACCTAAAGTCTGCAAGGTGGAATAACATTTTGACATTTTCATTACTGGATGGGTTTCTGCAGGTATTTCCATCTAATTAGGCAGAAGAAAAGATTCCACCTAGCAACAGACAGAGTAATTTGCATATTTTGAGCTATATTCCACTCTGAATCCGCCTAAAAGTGATAAGGGGAATCTAGGCTAAATAAGCGGAATAAACAGATTCCGCATAGTAGGCGGAATAAACAAATTCCACCTAGTAGGCGGAATAAAGATTCCTTCTAATAATAGATGGAGTAATTTGCATATTTCGGGCTATATTCCACCCTGAATCTGCCCTGAATCCACCTAAAATTTATCATAAGTGGAATCTAGGCTTTGGGTGAAATCCGCTTTAAAAGTCCACCTGGAATCTGGTTAAAGTCAGGGCGGAAGTTTTCATGCGAGTGGCAGTGTTTCACCTACAGTGGACATTCTTTCAGATACTCTGTCCAGAAGGCTACTAAGTTGATGAAGTATAGTCGGGTCATACAGAACTGAACAGAAAGTTGGCATACCAAAAAAACCCCCCAAAAGTTGAAAGTATCTTAAAAAGCTGAGGAGCCTCAGGTGGACAGGTGGTCTAAAGCACTTACTTTTTTAGGTCATTCACATCTCACCTTTGTCTGCATGAGTTCATCTTTCATCTCAGCTAATGTGGGTATATGAGAAAGCTTGCCATTGAGCTTCTCATGTTTTGGTGGTTCTTCCTGGGGTCTTACAGGTTCTTCCTCCACAAAATACATAGATTACCATGCATAGCCATTCATATGATGAAAATGTTTCAAATAAAAGGCTGAAAATAAAATGTCACTATAGCATGAAAATTGTGTCACAAAGTTTTAGTATAGTTTCAGTTACTTTCCATGATAAGTATCCAAATACCTATTTTCCTCAGTTTAGGTAAAACAGAGTCCATTATATTGAAAGTGTAACAAATAAAAGAACTGAAAATTAATAAAAAAGTAAAACTAGCATGGCATAGTTTTGATATGGTCAGGTTTCTCTCTTCTAATGAGATTCATCCACATTCCAATTTTCCATGACTCCAGGTGACATCGGATCCAATCTAATGATGGTGGAACAACTGTCTTGCTATTCTCGATGGTATTTCAGCATCTTGTCTTTCAGGAAAAACAATGCTCGTTGTAAACATGTTATTCTCACTAGTTGAATGTGTACTACATTGTGTGTTATGTTCATGCATGTAGTTGTTGTCGATTTGGGTAGAACTCCATTTCTTAGTGCAAGATAGGCAACAAATGACATCCAGTACAACTGGCACAGGAATAACATGGGAAAAACCCACATCATTAGCTACTGGCAGGTTTCTTATATACTGACATAACATGTATGTATATGTGTATGTTTGTATGTACAGTTTTGTATGTATTTATCATTTATCTATTTCTTTTCTAACAGAATCAAGTAAAAATATCTCATCACAAGGAGGAAATGAGAGCAAGTTTAATATTCCTTTTAAAACCAACTTGTTTTTACCACTGGAATATGCCTTAGGGAGAAGCTATGCACATCTCTTTGATATGAGAGGCAAAAGAGGGGACATAATTTATCCACGCAAGGTAGAAATCTCATCACAAGAAAGTGATGAACTGACAGAAAAGGTTTCAAATGACTTCAAGATACCAAAAGAGCATGTTGTCTGTGTTAAAAAGAAAGTCATGATACATTCTCACCCGAATTATTTTGGCATAATCATCATTATAAATAACCCATTAGACCTTGACTCTCATATACCAATTCTAATCATTAGTAGAGCTGACGATGTAGAATCAGAGTTTGATTTTTTTCCGCCATTTTATGAGCATTCTGCAGATAGTATACGCTGCATACTTTTCCTGAAAGGAGGAAAGGTTGAGAGGTTGAAGCAGACCTTTGCAGAAAAACACAACCTGCCAGTTAACTCATTTGCATTCTCACTTGACAAAAGGAAGGTGAGGGACACTGATGATATTGTAGATGTAGTCAAACCATATGATCTACTTCATCTTGTGAAACAGAAACCAATCAACATCTGGCTTGAGTTGCTTCAGTGTCCCAAACTGAAGCAGATCATAAGTATTGATGGAGTATCCTCAATAGATACAATAGGCTGTTTGAAAAATATGTTTATCAAATCTCTTTCAGATTTGGGAACAACCAGTCTTAATGAGCAAAATATATGCATCTCCAAAGAGGAGGAGATACTTAATGATAATCAGATTCTGAACTCAATTCAAGATTTTCCTTATCAATTGCATTCAGATCACACTGGGCTTACACTTAGGCTTCATTTGGTTCAGCCTAGATATACTTGGTATAAAATTGATACTGTGACAGCAATGGGCATGAGAATTGTTGAGGTTATATGTATAAAACCACAGTCGACAGCGGCTCAGCTAAGAAATGAAGTTGCCAAGATTTGCTCTTGTCCATCACAGGCACTCAAACTTGTCACGTCTGGTAAGACCATTCCGGAAAACAAGTATTTAGAAGAAATCCCTTTCCTCCAAGAAGGTTGCATCATCAAAGCATCAATAACTTCAAAAATACGAGTCAATGTTACAGTTATTAGTGTGGGTGAGCAGTTGGAAAAAAGGGAACAGCAGCTTCAAGTTGAAGTTTATAGGTTGGACACTGTGTTCAGGTTGAAACAGACTGTGATCACAAGTCTTGAATCTCCAGCTAATATATACACCTGTGTTATGAAGAAGAAAGAGACCCTAGAGGAGTCAAAATTTCTTAGGGACTATGGTATAAAGAATGAAACTGAAGTCATAGCCTGCATTTTTGAAGAAAGAATCCAGGTCTTACTGGTAATTCTCAAAATGAAAAAGAGAATACAGGTTTTTATTGATGAACCACGATTCACTTTTGTAAAGGATTTTCTAAAATACGTCCAGGGATCTGGCTTGATTGATATTCACTACACACAAATGAGGCTTGTGTACAGAGACCGTTGCCTGCCAATGGACGTGTGCCTGACTGATGCGGATGTGAAACATGGCTCAGTACTTGTTGTTACCGTTGCTGGAGCCATGAACCCAGGAATAATTATGATGTGTCCTGGAGTGCAAGGAGTGGCGTTATGTAAGATTGGAAAAGTATTTGAGGGCATGATATACTATGGTGAGATTCATTGTTTTGTCTTTTTCCATTTCGCTCTCTCTTTCTCTCTGTTTATCACTCGGGGGCCTTGTATCGATGTGTCTTTTTCCATTTCTCTCTCAATTTCTCTCTCTTTCTCCCTGTTTGTCACTCATGGGCCTTGTATTGAGCTGATATATTCCATTTTGGATTACATTTATTAAGTCCATTTGTTTGCATCTTTATTTTGATTATCATATTCCATGTTATTGGCATATATCGATGATATAAGTCATCATGTACCACATGATATGTATCTGTACCAATAGATTTTAAAGCTTCTTCTGTATGTAGGCATGAAGGATTTATATTAATGATCTGTAGGAATTTTATTAGCCTGCATTGTCATGGGATGTACAAGCTTCCAGTATGGCCTTGTATCCAGCATGTATTCTGCTTGTAAATGCAATGTTGCACCTTGGTTAAACTGTCAGTGGGACATTTTATGTATCTCTGTGTTCCACTGTAATGATAAAGATATGGGTATTTGTTAAATGTATGGGGACACTGCCAGTTTCAGGTAGGAGAATGTCCCCTGGGCTCACTTTGTGTGCAATACTGTATACGCATTTAATATTTACTACTTTTAACATCACATAGAACATAAGGGCTGAATTTGACCTAGATTTTGTATGGAGCACAGCTATGTGAAGGTATTTCAGAATATATGAACAATTAATGCCAATCTGTTCTCACTCTAGCCTTATCTATGGAAAATAAACTATTGGTAAAAGAAAATAAAAGAGATGCTTTCAGAAATGCATTTGTCAGCCTTTCTTCCTATTTCTTAATAAGAAAGGTTTTGTAGTTCTGGATTTCTGGAGATAGTAGTTGCAAAATATAACAGTAGTCTGTTCAAAGTAATCTTACCCTGCTTGGTCACTTACTAATCATTTTACTTTTAGTAGCTGGTATTCTTTACAGCAAGCGTGCAAGAAAGGGGAGATAAGTCACATGAGTTGAAGGCCATTGATGAACCAGTGTTACCACCAAGTGGAATACATCTAGTGGAATCATCCTGCATGGGGCACGATGACTCCCATCCTATTCTTTCACTTGTACTTCCCTCTCATCTCCATGTAGCTGATGGCATGATCAAGAAGGAAACTGTGGAAAGAGAGAAATACATTTATTTAAGGAGAGAGGATGAAGCTGCAGAATGTAGCATACATTATATGCCAGAGCAGAAGAAGGGAAAAGTTCGTAGGGTAACATACTTTAAAACATTTTCTGTTACGTTATAATTAGTTGTATATCTTCTTTGTCAACTGAGGGAAAGAGAGAGAGAGAGGGAGAGAGAGAGCAAAATCTCCCATATTAGACTGAAATTATTATCATTTCAACATCTACAGCAGCAGTGTTTCATCTCTATGGTCAGCCTTGACTTAAATAATGTATGGTGTGTGCTAGAACAGACAAAAATTGAAAGAGAGTATAATGCAGGTAGAAAAATTGATGAAGAATTCAAAGGAAGGAAAGATTTACCAACTACATTGTCAATTTTTCCCACATAGACCAATCTGGCTTCATTAACAGTGAATGTTGTATATCTCAACCACCATCAGAGCATCAGTAGCTTGGTTGGTAGAGCATTGGACTCATAATCCAAGGGTTGCAGGTTCAATACCCACCCAGGCCAGCCTAGGTTGGCTGCCTGAGTTTGTTCTTGGGAAAAGTTACTTTGTTCCTATTTCCATTTCCTTGGCATGATGTAGCCAGTAATGTGTTAAAGTGCAATTAAACTAACAACACTAGACAATCATTTCTTCAGTTGTTGGTTATCTAGTTGGTATTTCCCCACTTTACCATGTCAGCCTTTCATATCAGGTCCTGCTTATATAGACACCACACTGTGGAGGAGTAATTTAGGGTGGGCATTAATAGTGGGATGAAAGGTGCTGATTAGGTGCATTCTTTACTAACTGGTAGATTTCTTCTCGGGATCCCCAGTGTGCTTTCTTCACTGCATTTTTTTTAAATATGGTTTTCCCAGGACAATTTGAATGAAATTTCGTCCAGTTTATATTTTTATTGCCTCATTCTGGTGTCCATTATGTGAGTATTAGAAGAGTAAGGGAGCTGTTGATCTCTAAACACTTTTAATATGCTAAATTTCTCCATGTTGAAGGAGAAAAATGTTTCAGGTTATTTCATATTTTGACAAGTCCAGTTCTTTTTTTAATACATTGATTTCCACTACAAGCAGTCAGTCAGTTGCCTCATGTTATGTATATTTAATTTAATTGTTTGTCTGTTAGTTTTAAATGCTTTATTTCATTACATGTTATTGTAATGTAACATTGTTTGCTGGACTTGACCTTGACCAAAGTTGAGTTCATTTCTGCTTGACCTGATTGACTTTTTATTATTTTATTTATTTCATTTATGTAAACAACTAATAATAGCTTCATTATTCTCTGTGTGTATGAGCTAATTAACCAAATTATTATTCAGGTAAACATGTTGATTTGGATGAGGATTTTGGAGAATCCTAAGTGAATTTTATAGGCTGTTGTGTTGTAAGTAAACAAGGTTCATTAGATCATTCTAGAAGGTTATTTTCCATTAGGTAATGATTGTTTTTAGAAAATGCTAATTTTGACCTGAGGTCAAGCAGAGAACTATATTATCTTGTGACTGTGAGGATTTTATCAGTTGTGCTTTAACATCTAGCACTTTAAGTTGTATTATGATATGACCAGTTCTGGCTGAATTTTATTTTCTTCAAATCATTGAATTCAATGATTATTTTCTCTGGAAATAAAAAAGTGCTCTGTTAAAATTCTTGGATAAAGACATTCATTGGAATTTATACTAAATTCAAACCTGGAATAATATTTCTGTGATTCAACAAGAGACTGTTGACACATCAGTACTTCATAGGCTATAACAGACACATCATCGCCTTCAGTTTTGGATCTTTTTGGGACTTTAACTGAATTTTATTCAGGACTTTTTATTACTAGGACTGGTGTCTTTAATTCTTGGATTATTTTTGGATTAATTTACAATAATGTAAGTTCTTTTTCTCATTCTGCACTTTGTGTTCTTGGGAAATAAATTATTTGTTAAATTTTGCAAAGCTTGTTGTCTTCACTCTTTTCTGTTACTTATTTTAAGAGCATAGACTCATAACACTCATCACTGATAGATGGCTGTTGATTGAGGATGCTGGTGAAGTGTTCTGCCCATGATCAGCGTATATAATGTACTAAGCAGTACCAAGTACTGGGAAACTCAAGCACAGTTAGATTAAAAAATCAGTTTCGGCAAATTTTTTTCACCAGGTTGGGGTAAGGGGAGTGCTAGGGTCAGCAATGAAAAACGGGGATGGTCAGATGACTGGAAACGCACATTGTTTTTCATTTGGCTTCATCATCTAAGAAGGTGGCCATCAACAATATCAAGAGGAATGTCATTTGAAAACTCAGAGTTGCAAGACTCATGGCTGAGCAATAAGGCAGATGAGATTCAGTAGTACACAAACAGAAATGACAAAGAACATTTATGATGCTTTGAAGACAGTTACAGGTCACAGTCATCAGAAGAATCTGCAATACAGAATGCTGACAGTGCCATGCTGCTCACTGACAAAGAAAATATACTTTAAAGGCTGGCCGAACACTTCATCAGCATCCTCAATCAACAGTCATCTATCAGCAAGGAGGCAGTTGATTGATAGCCCAAAGACGAAATCAACATGGCACTTGTTGATCTTCCCAGCATTGACTGAAACTGTGAAAGCATTTAACCTGCTGTGATATGGCAAAGCACCTTGATCAGATGCTATGCCAGAAGAAGTCCACAAAGCCAGAGGCTTGCATATGGCACTACAGGAGAAATGCCAAGAACATAATTCCAACTTATAAATGACATGAATTTCATTGACCTGATAAAAGTCTCTGACACAGTCATAGTGGTCTTGGAAGAAGATCATGACAAATTTTAGTGGACTAGAGAAATTCATTATGGTGATTCAGCAATTTCTTGATGGCATGCTCACTTGTGTCATGGCGAGTCATCTGAACCATTTCCAGTCACCAATGGAGTAAAGCAGATCTGTGTGAAGGCCCCAACCCTCTTCAGTATGATGTTCTCTGCCATGTTTACTGATGCCTTCCATGACTATGACACTGGGATTGACATTAGGTCTGGACTGATGGCAGGCTTTTCAATCTGAGGAGACTACAGTTAAAGACATAGTTACAGGAAGTGATTCCATCTGTTTGCTGATGACTGCTCCCTGAATGCCAAATCTGAGTCAGAACAACTGAGTAAGGACCATTTCTCTTCAGCTTGTGACAGTTTTGGTCACACATCAGTATCAAGAAGATGGAGGTGATGCACCATCCAGAACCAGGAAAACCTTACATAGAGCATACAATCACAGTAAATGGTTAAACCATCCTGGCATTGGACATGTTCAACTATCTTTGCAGCACACTGTCTTGTGCATCCCATGTCATTGCTGAAATCAACACTAGAATTGCAAAAGCAAGTGTGGCCTTCAGCAGACACTGTGCAA
Source organism: Megalonaias nervosa (assembly GCA_016617855.1). Lineage (NCBI taxonomy): Eukaryota > Metazoa > Mollusca > Bivalvia > Unionida > Unionidae > Megalonaias > Megalonaias nervosa. The sequence continues at coordinate 17,836 of JAECUM010005269.1, forward strand.
CTGTGTAGGAGCACAGAGGGATCAGTCTACAAACAAAACTAAGATCTGCAAAGCCATTGCATTGACGACCCTGATGTATGTTTGTAAAACCTGGATTTCTGAACAGATGCCATGCCAGGAAACCGAGTCATTTTCATATGGGCTGCCTGAAGAAACTGATGAAGATAAGAGGTCAGGAGTGTTTCAGTCACTGAGGTTCTCATATGGGTAGGCATTCCAAGCATCCACACTATGATATGATATCACAGTTGAGATCTCCAGGATGTCAGAAGAGCAACTACCAAAGATCTGTGGCAAGCTGAAGGAGTGACTGCTGTCTCAGCGTAGTCAGAAGAAACACTTCAAAGATTACTTAAAGTCATCCCTGAAACACTTAAGCATTAATCCAGATCTTGTGAAGATCCCGCACATGATCACTCCAATCAGAGTCTTATCCATACATGAGCAGCAGACTTTGAATGAAGGAGAATCTCAATGGCAGTGCAGAAGTACAAGCAGTGGAATGTCAGAACTGTTGCATGTCCTCTTTTGATAAAGCAAACTCAAGTGGCATCTCCAGTCAAGTGTGCCACAGACAGTTCAGAACACAATTGGCTTCATCAGCCACTCACCTACTCACAGAACCAAACCAGTTAGTGATGTCATGGTCATCTTTGAACTTGACGGATGAACAACAACTATCTGATCATACTTGAGTCAGACAAAAACTTGAGGTGCATATTGAGAACATTGTGACTTTACACTATACTGTGAGAATACTGTGACCAGACACTTTACATTGAGAACACTGTGACTTGACAGTATACACAGAGAACACTGTGACCTGACACTATACATTGAGAACACAGTGACTTGACACAACATTGATTACACTGACTTGACACTGTACATTTAGAACACTGATTTGACACTACATTGAGAACACTGTGACTTGACACTATACATTGAGAACACAGTGACTTGACACAACATTGATTACACTGACTTGACACTGTACATTTAGAACACTGATTTGACACTACATTGAGAACACTGTGATTTGACACTATACATTGAGAACACTGACTTGACACTATACATTGAGTGTACTGTGACTTGACACCATACATTGGTCTTTTCTAATGGATGCATATGAGAAAACTTTATGTAAATGCCTTGATATTATGGTAGGGGAAAGTTTATTTATTATATTTATTTTAATGATAAGCCATGATAGTCATCATGAAATTCTTATTATTGCTACTTCACCACAAGGTTGTTGATATGGACATAGAATTTTGACTCAGTGGTTATGGGATTTTGACTCAGTGTATATGGGATTTTGACTCAATGTTCATGGGATATATGACTTAATTTATTTTACATATATGACATTTAGTTGGTTCTAACAGGAGGTTTCTAGCAGGAAGTTGTACCAGTCTGATATCCAACATATCTGCCCATGTTCCAGAAAGTTCAATGGTTATATATATATATATATATATATATATATATATATATATATATATATATATATATAGGTTAATTTCTTTCAGAGGTCATATGTACAGTTGTATTTGTGGAAAAACATTAAACTGATAAATATCCCATTCTTCTATGTGTATTCTTTATATCACTGTGACCCTACCTGTACAGTATTCAAAGTTATTGTCATTACTCTGTCTTCCTTATAACACAGTACATAAAGGGACATGTTGATCAATATAGTTAAGTTCTTTTTTTTGACACTTTTAATTCCATTTGATTTTATTATAAATTTCAGCTCTATACAATCCTAGCATTTATAAAATGCATCATTAGTCCAAAATAGAAGTAAATGGGAATGACAGCCCATTGTGCTTCACAGTAATCAAACTTATTATAAACCATAGTCAGCAAAATCTGATTTAACTTTCAAACATTTAATTTCCAGAAGGTATAATTGTTTTTCTTAAGCTGCTGTGGAGAGGAGTTTTCTACACTTGCCAAATATTGCAAGTATATTCACTAAGTAAAACATTTAATGCAGTTTGTGTTGAGCATGGTGGAAGATTGACATGTGATTACTTTTGGGATTGGTGTGCATGTCCTTCTGAACATCCATCCATCCATCCATCCTTCCATCCATCCATCCATCCATCCATCTTTTCAAATCCCAAGATGAAACTTAGTGATATTTTATTTGCCCACCAAATGGCAGTGCATATATTTTTATTGTGCCCATTGATCCAGCTGTTACCTTTTTCATTTATGTATAATAATGTTAGTTTTACACCATCTGCCTTTTATAAAAAATTGAAGAGGGCTTGCAGTTGGGGTAAGAAAGAAGATTTTGTAGTTAAAAGTTCATAGGTCAAAGTTACTGACTGGAAGAAGGAATTTTTCCATTCAGATCTGTCAGCATCTCTGAATAGCATTTGTTCTTCATATCAGGCCTAGAAATAACTTTGTGGATGGCTTATACTTTTGAAGCTCTATTAATATTTGGGTCAAAAGGTCAAAGTTCAGGGTCACTGTGACTAAATGAAAAAAATTGGTTTCTACACAATAGCATTATTTCTGCTTCACAAACCTGGACCATATATGATGTGCCACTTGCACTTGGGGTATGGAAAAGGCCTGATGATCTTGGGTATCAAAAGTCAAGGCCACAGTGACTAAAGGAAGAATGTTTTACACACAGTAACTTTAGTTCTACACCACAGACCTAGACTAAACATTATGGATGGCTTACACTTCAAGTAAAGGCTGGATCCTTCAGCAATGTTCGTGGATGGCTTACACTTTGGGGAAGAAAGAAGCCTATTATTTTATGGTCAGAAGGTTAAAGATCAAGGTCACTGGCTAAAAGAAGACAATTGTTTTTGCACAGTAAATATGGACCTCATGCGATGAACAAAGTGGCATATTGATTTTTTTGGTCCAATGGTCAAGGCCATTGTGACCTAGAGACAAATTGGTTTTGCAGAATAACTAACGGTCTGGAGTATATTCTTTGAGCAACCTTTGCGGATAGGATGCACTTTGAGTAAGAAAGGAACCTACAAATTGTGTGGGCTAGATGTCAGAGGTCAAGGTTGTAGTCAGTCCAATAAAAAATAGTTTCTTCAGAGTACATTTATTTCACGACCACATGCCTTCATCAGTGGTCAAAGTCATTGAGATTCATTGGTCAGTAATCTCCAGTGTCATCCTTGCATTAATAGTATCTATGTAGATGACTGCTTAACTTGGATGGACATATTATGTACTATTCTTGGTACCTCTGTTTATGCTTCAGTCATGGGGTCATTTTCTCATTGGCCAGAGTCATTTTACTTGGCATGCGGATACATCTCAGTGAGTAAAACTCTGGGGCAGGCTCAACATGCAGACCATGGTGAGTTTCTTGTTTATAGAAGTGTTTTTAGCATCCTATTTGAAAGAAACTTAAGTTTATAAGGGAAAAGAAATCATATTCTACTTTTTAAAAGACAATTTTAGTAAGAAAATAAAATAAAATGAGATAATTTCACCAAAATAATCCTCTACCAATTATGCCTAACTCTGACAAAGAGCTTTCTTGGTATTGGCATGCAGGGTTGTTGATGTTGGGTGAGCAGCCTCCAGCCTGCTTCAGTTTCCTATCTTGTGCTTTTATTTTTATGGGTGTTATTTCATCAGTTATTATTTTTATGACTCTTTTCAGGAACCAAGAATGGGTTGTGGTAGTAAGTCCGAAGGATATTTATCAGAACAGTCAGATTCAACACCAAACCGCAAATGCAAGCAAAAGTATTTGAAGCGAGCTAGAGCTTTGACTTCTAGGTCAGAGAACAATATTCCTGCTGCTGTAAGTCCATGTGAAAGCCTAGTTTCAGAATCTGACAAAACACAAATAGACCTTAACACCCAGTGTTCTATGGTTTGTAGTGGTCAACAGAGTCATATCAAAGTAACTTCAGAATCAAGTTCAACATGTATGACTGTAAGCAATTCCAGCATGCAGAATGGCATAGGGACTGGTACCTCATTGTATTCTGCTTCATGCAATACTGTCACACAGAGTAGTATAGGAGCTGTGGCCCAGCCAATGCACTTTATGAACATGGGACTTGTCAGCATGCAAAACACAAATGGGGAAAGCTGTAAAGGTGGTTACAATGAGACAGTGAAGTATGTTCAAAAGGACAATGTGATATGGCGTTACTGTTCAAGAGAAGAGATGATGCAGGTGACTGGTTCAGCTGCCAACATGGGAACTCTGCCTCTTGTCAACAATGAGATGACAGAGTTGGGTTCTGCACCAAATGGCCATAATGGGGGAACCACTTGGCTTCCACAAAGAAGCGCAGATATTCACAGAGGGACTCTTGTGGAATGTCGTGGTAAGATTGTACTACTTTTATCATGCCCATACTTTTCCCAGAAAAGATAGGGATTATGTAACACTGCCCATCTGGATATGCATGCATTTTATAAAGCAAGACAGTTCTTCAGACACTGTTTAAGGTAGAGGCTGGAAACCCTTGGATATGATTTGGACTGGTTGTGTAGATGTGCATAATGGTTTTAGAATTTTGTTCCATCTGTTCAGGGTAGAGCATGGGGAGTGGGATTGTTTTGCATCTGAAAAATCACACACACACACACACATAATTTTGTTTTTCAATTTTAACAGGGTCTCCTTTTCCTAACAAGTTTTAGTTGCACAACTCCTGCACCTATCAGGATAGAGACTTGAAAATTTGGCATTTATTGAGCATGGTCCTTAGATGTGTAGAGATGCTGACAGTTTTTGTGAGTGTTCAAATCATGGGAAAATGTTAAAAATTTGCACACTTGGAAGACAGTAATACATGAGAACTCCTGCAGATTTGTATTTTCATTTGTTATGGACCAATAATTCCAATTTTTATGAATTGACTGTGTTTTCTACGTTTTGATTGGATGTAAATGATCACATGATACTGATCTGGAATGTTTTACACATTGATAAATTCTGCAGACTACTTTTGGTTCCCTGTTTCCAGATCATTTGATGTGAAATTTTATCTATATCAATGCCTTACACACTAATAATAACAACAACAAGCTCCCACCCACCCAGTTCTGTGATTTCTGATCAAAAATGACAAGCCACAGATTAAAATCGACCATTAGAAGTTAAAACAATGTAATTGCACAGACCGTCCTACACTCCAACACTCACCCCTTTTGCCAAAGAAGGCATATGCAGGCTTCAAAAACCAATCTTTGGAAATTATTGCATTTCACCTCGACAACATGTTACAGCAGCAGTTATTAAAGGTCAGGATCTTATGTCAGCCAAGGGATCTCACTAAAAATGGACACGATTTTGCTTTTGATAGATCGAAATGTGTAGAAATTAACAACAACATTGCTATGACAACACGTGCCATACGCAGTGTAATTTTTGAAAAAAAAAGGAATATTCTTGGTTTAACCACAACAACCATTTTTTTATATATTAAACTAATGATCATAATATATCACTGGCATGACCCTCTATGACATTCTACCCCTTATCACTGTATTAAGAATCAATGAATCTTGGCTAGCGAAGATAGGGCTGTGTATTCTATCGCAGTTAAGAGGCTAATAAAAGAAAACTACGATGTACATAAAAGTGAATGTTTTTTTGATTAAATCTGCTGATCTGATGTTAGAAAGGAAGTAAATTGGAATTATAAGGATTAAATGGTCATGGTTGGGTATTTATCAATGTGTAAATTTTACCTGATCACTCACAAAGTTTACATCAAGTCCTTTGGACTTTATTTACTTGATGAGTGAGTAGGTAAAATTTACACATCGATAAATACTCAACCATGATCATTTAATCCTATAATATTTCATTTGGAGTATCATGGGCATCAACAGGATTCAAATTAAGTGAGGTCCAACTGGGCCGGTATGAATAATACATTTTGTTACGACCGATGAATGGAGAACAGTACAGTTGTCTTGCTCTGATTTGGGGGGGGGGGAAGAAGACATTGGCTCTATTTCTCGTTTTACCTTGTATCCTTGTAACAAAAAGAAAAATCCCATCAGAAAGAAAATTCCACACCCAGCCCTCCTCCCTCCCAAAATAAATGGTCATTCATCAGAATCTAGCTTGTTCAAAGTGTTGTATCATCAACATTGTGAGCTGGTGCTTGTGTTGACAGTGTTTACTGCCATTACTGCTTATCAACATGGTTAACATTTCAATGTAAATTCTGTGTTTTCTGTTCTTTTCTTTATTTCAAATAGCAGTGGTTGTCATTAGAAATTTAACTGTCATTATCAGAGATGATTACATGTCCTCTGTAACAGTGGGATAAATTTAAACTGTTTAAGGGAAGTCATCAGGTGTGCCTTTTATCAAGTTGTTGTGAAAGTTTGTTCAAATGCTACTCAGTAATGGTGACCAGCCTCCTTCCTTGACCAAACTTTGGGGTTGGCTTGCACTCTTGGCAATTAAATTGTTTTCTGTAAAGTCACATTTAGTCCTAAGCCTTTTGATACCAAGCTGGTTGCATGGATGCATGTTGACATGAAGTTGTGGCACACCAAAATTGGTTTTTATGATCTGGTTTTCTGGGATCATTATCTCCATGCTTTTTGTAAAAGTGTCAGGGATACTTCAGCTGTTTGTCTGTCCATCCATTACCATATCTACTTAACTGTTGGAGATTCACAAAATATTTTTACTATATTGCTCATGTGTGGCCCATCTACAGGATCGGTGTGATTTATTTTTACTTCTATACCTGGGGTCCTTGAAAGGGGGTGGTAAATACAGCAGTAATTTCTTATCAGACTTTATATATGCAGCCATAGTCAGAAGAAGCATCATGTATATGACTTTCTTTTTACAATTTTTTTATTGTGACCCCCTGGGAGTTTAGAGTGTATTATTGGTGGGTTGGATTGGGTTGGTTTGAATATACAAGGAAAAAACATTGGGATTTGTGATGGTAAGCCATTGCAGTTTTTCAAAATTACCAGAAAAAGTATTTACTGATTGCCTGTAAAGTTCCATTGTAGATTTATTTTATTATGAACATGCTTGTTTGATTCCAAAATTGATCACCATAACCCACTTAAAGCTTACATCCCACATACTTAAGAAATGTAAGCAGTGATATGTTTGCATTGAAATCATGAGTTGACTAGTTATCAGTTTCATATAAATACATCAGCATTTGGTATAAAGATTAATATCCTATGTCCACTTTTGACTGGTATTCATGTGTTTAAAGTTCATGTACATGCAAATAAAGTCTAATGCTTTTGTGCAAGCTGTCATGTAAAACAGATAGACCCATATCTACTGTAATAATAGTATTTGATCTAAATTACAGGATTTACACAGGACCTTCTTCACTCCATCGCTTCAGCTGTGGGGCCTAACTGGAAGAAACTTGGGAGAAAATTATCTGTTGCAGATGAAAAGATTAGTGCAATTGATACTGATTGTGCTAGCTGTGATGAGAAATGTTATCAGATGTTGTATCATTGGTGTTTAGCTTCAAGTTGTGCTACAAAACAGGAGTTGGCAGATAAATTAATTGCATGTGAGTTACGCTTAATAGCTGATACACATTTAGGTGATAATGTACCTGAATAACTATGACACCATTTAGATATTTTATCTGTATTTTTTTCTGAACCACTTGTTCAGGCTAGTTGACTGGGGAAATTAAATTTTTCCTGACCAGTTGTTTATGTGCCTCACTCTCTAGTTCATATTTTTTTTATTTTCCAGACATTTATGTCTATAATGCCATCTAAGGGCAGCATATGTAATTATGACTATTATATAATTAATTATCATGTACCTTGATGTAATGTAGATATTTCTTTTATTTGTGATGTGCCATCATATATACATACAATTTCTGTTAGAGTGTTCATTTTAGTGTTTTCGGTGCCATTGTCACTGAATAACAGCTAATTTTTATTGTTTTGATTATGAAGCATAAAAATTTCTTATCTGTAGTGCCATTCCCTCCAAATTGGCAGTGAGCACCATCTGAACTATTGGGAAGCGGATGGAAAATAAATATTGCAAAAAAAGTGGCTGACAGGAAGAAAATTTAGGTTCAGCAGGATCTTATATAACAATTTATTTTGTACCAGATATAATTCGAGAACGTACTAGAAAAAATGTCTTAGACTGGTTTGTCATCTAGAAATTGGCAGCTACCATTATACCCATCATTTATTATCAGATGAATTTTTTTGTCAGTATACTGATCATAGATATTTTGTCTAGTACATTCTCTAATCATATAAGGTATTTTTTAAACAAAATGATATATTCCAGTACATTAGACTCAGCTGAACCTAAAAGTTTTCTACTTGTTGTCCATATTTTTGGATGCTGATGATTTCAATTTGCCACTAGCAGTTCCCATTGATAACTAGGAATTCTGTTAATTTCAAAAGAGTACATTTATTTTTTTGTCTCATTATAGTGGAGAAAAACATATCATAATGTAAATACATGTAATTTTCAGTTCTAATTATATAGATTCAAGCTAATTTTAACCTACTTTTCAAAACTTCAACTGTCTAAATTGATTGAGGAAAGGCGTAAGACTTCTACACCAGCCTAAATTTGACATACTATAGCATTTTCCAGCAAAGAGATGTTGGTGTCACCGATCCAGTATTTAGTGCATGATTCAGGACCCGATGTTGGTCATACGCTTGCCTTCTGCATCACAGTAGTAAAACCCTGGTTATTTCAGTTTGGGATATTCTTTTGTCAGCAGTGAGAGAGTGAAGGTCTAAGAAGAGCTGGAACTATTAAGGTGAATCTATTAGGAATCGGAACATTGACCAGAATAATCTTTATTATCAGTTGAGAAGTTATTAGTAATTTGGTAGTTTATTGGTAAAGAGCCTGAATTAGACTATGATATCTGTGCTGGGGAGTTGAGGCTAGGTAAAAGATGTTGAGTGTCGGTCATGCTTTAGTAATGCATATTTAGACCAGTACTTTCTTGGCAGCTCTAAGATTGTATATAAAAACAAAATGGTGCTGATCTGATGGTCTGTATATCCATCACAGTGGTCAGCTTGAAAATCTTGTTATTATTTCCTCGCTTGCATGGATTGTGATATTGGAATGGGTTTTCACTTCATGCCATTGGAGAGAGACATCATTCGCGCAAAAGAAATTGCAGAGATGAGGCTGCTCACATTTAGGACACGTGCCCACCAGTATATGCCTCCAACAGGTTGAACCTCAACTGCAATGCATTCTAGCCGTTTTGCACCGACAGTTAAGTGAATTCTTGTAGAGTGTAATGACTTCCGAACAACAAGACAGACATTTTATGTCATTCTGATCAAGCAGCATTTTTATAATGTACTGTCAGAAAAAAAATCTTTACTTCTTGAAGAACTGTGGCATCTTTTTACCATTTATTTTTTTTATCTGGCAGGGGAAAATATTTTCCTAATTTGGAAGGATTTATCTTTTTAAAATTTTTGTACATTTGTAAACTTTACATTTTGGTAACATTTATTAGAGCTTTGTATTATATCTGGAAGGACTACATATTTACATCTGTTTGGCTGTTTCTACTGTTTTTCCATTTATATTTTTATTACTTAAAGTTTTAACTGGCACTCTATAGCCATAATTTTAATGATGTGCAGTTAAACCCTTTACATACATAATTATTAGACTTAAAGATTTGATATTGTATTTAGTTTATCCAAAATGAAAATCGTGCTGACCAGACCTCCACAATGGTGGTCATCTTGAAAATCTTTATATTGCTACTTCTCCAGAATGGATGGTCATATCAACATGTTGTTTGCCCTTAAAAAATATTCTAGTGTTATCTTGTTGGTTCCAAATGAAAGCAGTAATGATCAGTCCTCCAATCTGGCCACCATGGTGACCATCATGAAACTCTTGTTGGAAAGATAGTTGCAGTGACATGTGGCTTTCAAGAAAAGACTTATTATGATATATAGTTCTAATTGATTAGAACTCCAACATGATTGCCATTTCCACCATCTGCAAAATTTTTATATCGCTTCTCCTTTGGAAGGTATGGTCATATGGAGATGGGTTTTTCCCTAAAACTCTTCTCATATATAGTTGGTCTGAAATGAAAATGATGCTTATATGACCTTCCACAATGTGAACAATCACTTTGATCTCCGTCTGTCTGTCTCTCTTTCTCTCTCTCTCTCTCTCTATCTCTCTCTCTCTCTCTCTATATATATATGGCTTTTTTATCAGCTGGGAGCTGGGTCCTTTACCAGCTACTTTTACTTTACACCCGGCTAATCACTGTATCCCCATTATGGGAGGTCCCCCAAACCCTTTGCCTACTTTGGCAACTCACCCTCCAACTTAAAATCTAATGGAAGGCCATACATATATATATATATATATATATATATATATATATATATATATATATATATATATATATATATATATATTAAAATGATGCTGGTCTAAATCTTCATCCTGAAAATACTTATACTGCTACTGATGCTGCAACCACCTTTATATCCACACTTCTGTAAAACAGTTTGAAAACTAGATCTGATTGACCTTACGGTCAAGTCAGAGGTCACAGCTTGCATTTTTGTGCTTCATTGACCTAATGGACACATCCAAATGACCTAATGGACACATCCAACTGAATTTTGACTAAGCTTTGTATTTAGTTGTATTCCAACCATCAAGATGATAGCACTCTGACATTCATTTTAAGGTCAAAGGTCTTGACCCTGGTTTTTACCTGTACTGGTATTTCTGAACATGATGACTTAAACATATATGGAAGTAGGTTTTGATATTTGGGATGCACATTGCACATGTAGAAGATCTGGTGAAATTTTCAAGCCAAGACAGCAATTTTTCCTTTTGTCAGTTTACATCTTTTGATTCTATGGATTTAATTTTTTTTTTTTTTGTACACTTGTTTCTTGCTTGGTTTCCATATGATAATGTATTTTTTAATTTGGTTATTGTGATAATGAATAATGAATTTTTTAATACCAATTTGTAACTTGTCCCATGTTGTTAGCTTGAAGACTATTAACCCTGGTAGTACCGTGTTGTTTTTGCATGACCTTGAAACCAGTGCTGATTTGTTTCTAACTGCCCTGTCTGTGTATGCTGAATTGTTTCAGAACAATACAGACCTTTTGGGCCAAATCCATATAACAACTTCAAAATTAGTATTTATAATCAGATTGCTGTGAAATTGTAAAAGTGATGCATATATGCATGCAGATTGCTAACACTAAAAATGTCAGTGAAAATGATGCGAGTTAGTGTGGAAAAGTATTTTTTGACAAAAATTTGAATATAATGTAAACTTTTCCATCAGATATAGTTATTCTGAATGTGTATATGGGCAGTGAATTTTTTTCTACATATCACATATCCTCAGTTCATTGCTTTTAGGCCTAAACTAGGTAATTAAACCTTTACTTTCAAACATGTCTCTACATTTCAGTACGTTCCAATATTTAGATGATGCAATATTATGTAGTTATTATTCACAAATTTTTTCTGTATATAATATAATTCTATTCACTTATAGTTCATTGATAAGGAACCAATACTAATCATACTGAAAATGATACATAATTATAGATTTACTTTGGTTGCCATAGCAACCAAAAAGTAATGTTAGTGTTTGAAAGGTTTAAAAGACTTTTTAAAATAATATTGTTGGCAGAATCTTTTATCCTGCTAAATACAGCATTCATTTTTCAAAGAAATCAATGTTATCAAGCGGTTTTAATTATGAAGGTTAAATACTAATTATCATAATGTAGAACAATTATATTGGTCATGTTTTAGTGTGAAGAGAATACTGTTTATGCAGTGAAGTCAGTGTAATGGAAAGGTAATTTTTTCATTTCAAAATTGTTGAAAGGCAGATGTCTTACAGATTTTTATGTAAACACCTCTTTAAGCAATTACTGTTGCTTGAAAGAATAAATTTGATGAATACAAGTATCTCAATACATGTGACAAATGTAATAACTGACATAAAATCCATCTGCGGGTTTGTCATCAACTGCAGTGGGCTCACCTTTTTCATCTCATCATGTAAAATGAAATAAATATAAATTTCTCTTTCAAAATAAAACTTGAAAACGTTAATGTTTCATTCATAGATTTAATGACTTTTAGGGTTATTTCTAGACTCATAGATTTAATGACTTTTAGGGTTATTTCTAGACTCATAGATTTAATGACTTTTAGGGTTATTTCTAGACTCATAGATTTAATGACTTTTAGGGTTATTTCTAGACTCATACTACATAAAATTTTAGTTTTGCCAGCTTCACTTCTAAATCTTATGTATGTCTTAACTTTCTTTTACTATCTATTAACATGCAAACTGAATGCATATCAATAGTATGGGATAGATACATTATATTTTTGATTTCTTTAATAACTTTTTAAATTAATGCCTTCTTTAATATATGACAGCACTTTTAATTTTAGAATATATTTCTTTAGAACTCAAGTTGTTTTAAAATCTGTTTTTTAATACATCTGATGTTCAACTAGTTTGAGTGCAACTGTCAGTGACCTACCAAATAGATGTAATATCATCAGATAGAGCAATATTATCACAGCCATTAGTTTGGGTCTAGACACAATAGTGTACTATTTTTTGGTTATATATGGTAACATCAGCTGAGAAATGCCAAAGTGTTACCAAGCCAAGTGAGCTCTTTGATCTTTACTGCCAAGTGAGGCAGAAATAAATAACAGTTTGAACACTGAGATGGGAGTTTGCAACAATGGATGGGAGCTCTTGTATCCAGTACACATGTATGATAGTGACATTGGTTGTCAGGCATTCTTTGCAGTGGAGCTGTATATTTGAGGCCTGAAAGTTGTTATTACAGAAAATTAACATAATTATTTCTCATTGATTATAAATTATAGAGCAAGAGTTGTGAGCATTTCAGTGATAATTATTAATTGCAACCCGCCAAAAATATTTGAAATCAAATAGATTTCTCAGCAACAATCTTGACATATTATAACTTCTACGTTGTCAAAAAGGAAAATAAAAAAGAACAAGCTTTATATGTTTGTTTTTCTACCTCTGAAACTAGCTCTGTAAAAAGGAAACGAAATGAAACTGATGAGAAAAACAAAGAAAAACAAAGATTTCCATCAGGTCGAAAGTTCAGCTCTTGAACAAAGATCTTGATTATTAGATTCCCAAGTCAATACATTTCATATCGTTAGAGAGAGAGAGAGAGCAAATTGAACTTTATAATACAAAAAGAGTATTGTGCTATTTTTTAAAAAAGAAATCAGTTAAAAATTTGGACAGGCATGGAAAAGAATACCTCAGAGTCGAAACCTGACAACACAAAAAATGTTGGTTGTTCCCTTTCCAGCTTGTACAGTTCTCACTCTTGATGATGCAATGTATCCCCCAATGTAAGAAAATGTTCTGTACGTGATAGACTAGTTGATAAACTTGGCTACTAGTTTAAGCTTGATTTAGTGGAATTTGTAGTTGTTACTGAATGGGATGGCTGTGTCATAGCACTTGTAAACTTGTAAATCAACACATGATAGTGTCAGAGCACTTTCATATCAACACATATATTCATGCAGAAAATTAATTGTCAAATTTGGAAAACTCTGTATTGCTATTTATACCTCTACACTTCCACATAAAACCCAAACAAACTTTATTCAATATCGGACTGTCCCATACATACACGGTATTCTGCGGTAACTGGCCATGAGACAGCTACAAGACTGGAACTACTTACATCAATGTCCACTGTTGACAACAGTCCTTAATGGGTAAATAAGACTGTTGTAATATTTGTTTCACTGATGTTCTGTTACAGTGATGCAGAGCCATGGTCTTTGAGACTATTACATGTGCTATCTCCTAGCTATTATTTGTACATGATTAATGATTTGCCTACATTGGACATCCATAGATGTCACTGTCCTGTGCCATAAAAATATGGTGTCTGCACACAGAGCTAGGTGATGTTTGACCATAAATATATGGTTCCCGCATACAAAGCAAGGTGACATCATCCATAAATATATGGCTCCTGCACTACAAGGGTTAATTTGGACTTTTTATTTTACATTTACTTGTAGAATAATATCTTTGAATATGTCTGTTATACTTGCTCAACATTTCTTGAAATCATGTAAGTTTGTAGAAAGAACATGGTGTACAGTTTATTGAGGAGGGACACTTGCTTGTTGTTTGGTCTCCATATACTGACGTATTTACTCATTTTGATTATGAACTTTATTGTGTTGATAACTAATTAATTTTTTTAAAATACCAATTGTAATTTGTCCAGGTTGTCAGACAGTTTTTTGAACTTGGAGACTGTCAATTAGGACTTTTTATTTTTACATTTGTTGGTTGTCCATTAATTTGTAGTATGTTTTACGGTAATGTGGATCAGATGTTGTATTTACTGTAGTTCTTTTATTATAATACCAGGGAATCTGCTAGGTGAATTATTACTTACCTAACCATAAGGCAAATTAGCTTGTTCTCTGTCTGGCATGCATCCTTTCTTGTCTTTCAACATTTGATTTCTCTAATTTCCTTTCCAAGGTCACTTGACAGATATCATCCTGGTGTAAAAGCATTTCAATTTTATGTAAATGCTGCTTCTCTGTCATTAAATATGGCCATGATAACTAAAAATGGAAAAACCTTTAAGTGATGTTTTTAAACACCACTTGACAAAATTTGACCAAGTTTGACAGAAAGCCTCCTGGCATTTAGAACTTTAAAATTTTGTATAAATAATGCCTATCTGTTTTTAAATATGGCCAGAGTTACTAAAAATAGACAGAAAACTTTAAATGACTTATTTGCAACAGCAGCTCAAAAGACTTTGTCCAGATTTGACAGATATCATATTGGCATAAAGGAACTTGACATTTTCTACAAATGACGTCAATCTGTCATCAAATTTGACTGGCATTACTGAAAATAGGAAACCTTTAAATGCCTTCTAACAAAACAGCTAAACAGAATTGGTCCTAATTTGACAAGATCATCATGTCACGAAGGGTTTGTAATTTTTTGATATCAATGATGCAGATTTACCCAAAAATTGGCTAGCATTACTACTAACAGAAGAAGAAAACTTTAAATAATTCATTAACAAAAACTGCTTAACAGAGTATTACCAAATTTAAAAGAAAACAGATTAGAAGTTTGAAAAAATTAATATTTGTACAAATGATTTGATCCATCATTATGTTTTAAAGAATATAAATCATTAAATAACTTAAAAAAACCCCAAACATTTTTAACAATTTTGACTAAGTTTGAGAGTAAACATCTTGGTATGATGAGCTTTTCCAAATTTGTACAATGATTCTGCTCAACCCTCAATATGGCTTCTGTTGC
Source organism: Megalonaias nervosa (assembly GCA_016617855.1). NCBI lineage: Eukaryota > Metazoa > Mollusca > Bivalvia > Unionida > Unionidae > Megalonaias > Megalonaias nervosa. The sequence goes on from JAECUM010005269.1 coordinate 33,234, forward strand.
AAATAATAGAAAAACCCTTTCAATGATTTGACCAAATTTGACACTAAAGTACCTGACATGAAAGGCTTTTAAGTTGTGTAAAAGAGATCAATCTGCCATCAAATACAGCTGTTATTACTAAACACAAAGGAACCTTAAACTGCTATCATAATCTGACCAAATTTAACATATTATCCAGCTTGAAGCCCTTTAAGATTTATAGAAATGTTGATCCATTATTAAATATCTGCTCTTACTAGGAAGAGAACAACATTTAAACAGTGTTTTATCTCAAAATACTGAATGTAATTTTATCAACTTTGGCAGAAAGCATAATTTCATTTTTGTTCAAATGCTTAAGTACCATCAAATGTAGATGAAGCTACAAGAAACATCTACCAGTGTTTGTTATCCTGATGGGCTAAGAACCATTGCATTACATAATAAGATGATTGACATTTGAATTCAGGTTCTTTAAATAAAAATATCAAAGCTCAAGATATTGTCTGCATGTATAACATGTGCTTAAGAATTGGAGAAAAGTTTATAAATCAAGCAGTTTTTGTAAATACATGAAACAGTTGTAAATAAAATATTGTAAATGAAAATACATATGAAACAAATCTTACTGTAAATAAAATTTAACTTGTATTAATTGTTATGTATATGTTATTTAATTACTTGTTTGTTAGTTTTAAATTTTTTTTCTTTCTATTACATGTTATTGTAATGTAACTTTATTTACTGGATTTGAAACTGTCCAGAAAATTAATTCAGTTCAGTTCTGGTTGACCTGATTTTTTTATTATTTTACTGATAAACAACCAGTAGTAGAAACAGTGTATCTAGTTGCAGACCTTGATTCAGAAATCAGTAAGGTTCTGGTAAATAACCTTTTATATATTTTTTTTTAATTCATTCTAAGAGTAAGATTCATTCAGTGGAATCAAGGCCATATCTAGAGTATGTGATAATTATCTTGTAACAAATTTCTATTCCTTCGGGAAGGCTGACCATGTGACTCTCATACGGGAATCTGTTTTGCATCTTAACTTGGTGTATAACTGTTTTCTTCATAAGAATTAGCCAGTCCGGGCTCAAAACCTTTAACACTTAAGGTGTTTTGTTGTGAGCAGTTTGAGTTGAATTTTTATTTTATGGAATTAGTGATTCTTTTCCCTGGAGAAATATATAAGCGCTCATATAGAATTCTTGGACAAAGATACTCACTGATAAATATTCGGAATTCCAAACTGGAATATTATTTTCTGTGATTTAACAAAGAGACTGTTGACACATCAGTACGTCACTTACTACAGCAGACATCATGGCCTTCCATTTTGATTTCATTGGGACTCGAACTCAGATTCATTTAGGACTTTTAACTAATAGGACTTCTATTTTTTAATTCTTGGATTAATTTTGGATTTAATTCAAAAAACCATAAGTTCTTTTTCTCATTTTTACCTTGTTTTTCTAGGGAAATAAATTATTTTGTTAAATTTTACAAAGCTTGTTGTCTTCACTCTTTTCTTGTTACTTTTGTACAAGCCTAGACACATAACATAATAAACTTTTGTAATAGAAACAAATGTTGTTGCAAACATATATACAGATACTTTCATCGGTTAAAAGAATCGTGTTGTTGATAGATTATATAAATACTTTTGTAAATTAAGCACTCTTAAAACTCACCTATTTCAACTGCAAGAACAGACTTAAAGACCTAATAATGTTTCCTTACCTTAAATATTTACAGCATGTTTTCTGTTTTCTAATTTTGTGCTGTTTGTTTTTATTTTTGTAATCATATCATTATAATATGTTTTTTAAGTGTTGTCAAATGTTGTAAAGCGCTTAGAGCTTCTAAAGGTTAGGCGCTACACAAAGTCCTCATTATTATTATTATTATTAAATTAAACAAATCATATTGTAAACAGAAAAACTATAAATACTTTGCAACATAAAGCAAATCGTGTTATAAATAAAAATTTTATTACTTTTATACATGTAATAATCATGTGGAAAACAAATGTGTTTGTTGTTTTCAATGTCTAGTTTTTGTATTTTGCTCAGTTTAATCCCGGTAGTACATTATCTGTCACTTTTGTTTAGCTTATACTTTCTGCAGTGGAAAAAACCTTCATCCATGTTAAATGCAACCTCGTTCTGTACTAGAAATTGTTAGAACATATACATTGATCCACTCTGACTTCCTGTCATTGGCAGTAGAAATCTTTATTCTTGTCTGGATGACATGTTATGTCAGGATGTGGAAAAATATTGTCTATGGCCATGGCAATGTCGGCAGAACACCGCCTCATCAGACATGTCATATTGGACACTTCAAAGTCTTTGCAAGAGCTTAGCAGAAATCTTCAAAGCGCTGCACCCTGCATCTGATCTGAGACTTTTTTCAGGAGTCTCATTCCTTCCATTGCATCTAAGAATTTAATTACCACAAACATAGGTCCTTTGCATTGGTTACTGGCCCATAAAACTGGACAAAAAATAAAGACAGCCTGATCTGGCCCAATTTAAAAAAAGGTATGCAACCACATCAACAATGTAACCAACCCTCCTGTAAACCCTCTCCACAGCAACAAAAGTTTTTTTTTTGTGTGTTTAACAACATTTTTCAGCATATTTTAAGCCATACATAGCAGCCAGTATATTTGGTGGAGGAAGGACCTGGTAAAACCACAGTAAGAACCACCGACCCACATTAGCAAGCTAAAACTCGAACACATTTGGACAGAAGTGAGATGCCAGTGATCTGTAAAGGTGAGCACCTCAGATCACTCAGCCACTCAGGGTCCCACAACAATCGAACTTGAGATGGAGAAGCTTGAGGGACAAGGGCAAGATAAGTCTACTGTCTCCTCCCACTTTACCAAGGAACTTGGTGGGGGAGATAGGGTGTCAATAGGGAAATCTCACCCCTCCTACAGTGCATCCCTTTTGCAAGTTGGTGCTTAAATAACCCTCTTTTCAGAGTCCTCTCAAGCATCACAGAAGATTGGTAGATCCTTTCCATAATGAAGGAGAGTTTATGACTGCAATTCATAAAACTCCCTCCTTTCTCAAGGGTAGCAATCCTTTCCATCAGATGCAGTCAGGTTAAAAGAAGAGGTGCACATCCATCTTCAGAAGAGCACAGTAGAGAGGGTTTAAAATATCCAGTTGCCAGCATTCTATTCCCAGATATTTCTGGTCCCCAAAAAAGGTGGGAAAATGAGGTTGTTTATTCCTTATAAAGATCAAAGTTTTCTGCAAGAGGAAACCTTTAAGATGGAAACTGTGGCATCAGTTTGGAACACAGTCTGACCTGCAGATGGACAGTCCCATTGATGATCAGGATGCATATTTCCATATCTTGATCTTTCCTCAGGACAAGAAATACTTCTGGTTTTCAATCAGACAGGATGTATTTCAATTCTGAGCCATGCCCTTTTGGTGTAGCTTCAGCACCCAGGGTTTTCACAAGACTTATGGGACTTGAAGTGTCAGTTGTTTCCCCTCATTCAGTATTTTGATAACTGGCTGTTACATAGCAGCAGCAAGCAATCCCTATTGCATCAAGTGACCCACTATTGGTCCATAGTGACTCAGTAAGACCATTCCCAACTTAGAAAATCAGATCCCATTCCTTCTCAGGATATGATGTACATAGGAATAATTTCCTTACCTTTCTGGGTTAGGTTCATGTTCCCCAAGGAAAGAGTCATAAAATCCAGGAATGGTTGAGGACTTTGCAGACCAAGATTCCTTGTCAAATCGCCCTTAACATTTTTTCTGGGAAACTTGAATTCTGCATCAGACCTGGTATCTCTTAGTTTCTCCTGTTGGCATTCTCAAAACCACAAAAGGATTCACCATCAGTTTTAATTTCAGTTGTTGTTGTTGTTGTTGTAGGGTTTAATGCCATTTTTCAGCACAAGATAGGCTATACATGGCAGCCAGTATCAGTGGTGGAGAAGAACCGTGGAAAAAACCCTGGAAAGAACCACTGACCCACGAGAAGCTACTGGCAAGCTTTCTCACATACCCACATTGGCCGAACCTGAGACTCAGTGAGCGCTTTAGGCTACTCGGCCACTCAGTAATTTCAGTACCACCTCATGTAGCACTATAATCAAGACAAGATTCTAGCTGTTCACTAATGCATCAGATTCAGGGTTGGGGGCTCATTTGGAGCCAGGAAGAGTTTGTCTCCAGGGCGGATGGTCCCAGGAGGAGAGCCTCCACCACATAAACCTATATTTCCAACGATAGTAACCTGCATTAACCTTTGCATTTAGCTTCAGACACTAGTCCCAGCAGAGTTATGGAACTTGGTATGTACATGCTTCATGAAAAGAAGTACACTCTTCTATCACAACTGTGGTCTTTATATCATACTTCATGAATATACATTAACCTTTGCATTTGGCTTAGTATTTTGGACACTATTAATGCAGGATGATATTACTTGACATGTAAGCTGTGTCACAATCAATACTACACCATTTAGAAAAACTTTTCCAATCTGGTTGTACCACCATTGACAGTTTTCTTAGTTTTCTTCTAAAATAATAAATGAAATTTCTGTGAGTATAAATTTTCAGTTCATTCATTTAATGCTGCCAGCAGCAACAACTTCTGAAAGTTCTGTCATTGTAAAAAGCATCTTTATGAATTCAAGTTGGATAGATAATGTGCATAAGGATTTGTCTTATTTACCACAATTTTATGAGTTAGAAATACATTCAGTTTGTATTTATAGTAATTTATTTTATTTAGTATTTTCAGCAAAACAGTATTTTCTTTTGATAGCATTGTTTAACAAATAAAAATATAATTAAAAGTATTTATTTTTTAAGAGCAATATAAGGGACCATGTTGTAATTGTATTACTCAGAATTTATTTACAATATTCAATACTTTAAGAATAGAACATCCTCAGATGTCATTTTGTTACATAAATCCCACATTCATTGTTTTTCACTATAGAAAAGTATATGGAACAATTGTTATAATTTTGGGATTATTGTGGACTCATTTAGAGACATTTTGGATTATATCATTGTGATGCATCAAGATTTTTAGCACATCAACACTGTTCCAGACTATCAATACATCAGCACATTAAAGATTGAAATTTATTCAGAAAACCACTGAAATTCATTTGGAATATTCTATACTTTTTGACTTGTGATAAAATGTTTAGGACTGTTGGGGATTTAATTCACAATACTTTAAGTTCTTTTTTAAATGTTCACTTTGCATTATAGAGAAATAAATTACTTGTTAATTTTGCAATACCTGTTGGTTTTTGCTCTTTTCTGTTACTTAGTTTGAAACAAAGTAAACCATAAAATAAAGTTTTTATTTTTGACATATAAATGGAGACAACAGCTGAGTTAAATTTCATTTAGAGCCCCATGATTATTCCACACTCATTTAGCTGTGGCATACTCTTTTAATTTGTAATGGGTTGGTAACAAATTGCCAGGACTATTTCTTGTAACTTGTAGCCACCAATATTCCCATTACAATACTAAGATTCATCATCAATGAAAAGTTCAAATGAGCAGTCATGTAGGCTAATTTATAATTGTGTAGTATACACATGTAACCCAGATATCATTAACAAGCCCTGCACACCAGCTGCTAAACCTGAGGGAGACTGAACTACAATGCATTGTATAAATAACAAGTGAGTGTACAAAATACAACCTAAGCTGGCAGTTCTAACCTGTTTTATAAGCTGTACATATTTATTCTCTGCTATTTGTGCACCACATGATATTAACAGAATTAAAATCCTGCTTTGAACAGTCACCATTTTTTCCCATGAAAATATATCCATTATATGGTTTTTAGACTTTAAATGTGCATCCAAATACGGGACTTAACAAGGAAATCCTTTGAAGGAATTGAATGAGTTTATCACCCATCTGCTATCATCCACACATATATTAGATTGTTAATGTTCTATAATTTCAGACATAATTAAAATTGATTTTTGCTCATACTTTGATAGAATTGTATAGAAATGTTGCCATATTCATGCTTAGTAATAATTTTAGTTCACAGAATTCAGGTGATATAGTTAGGAAATATAGTTCATCTTTGTAGCCACACGGACAGAATCCTTGCCAATAAATGACTGAAATAAACCTTCCATATACCAAATGCAAGTTACATTAATGTATTTGATTTGCACATGTTCATTTGTGTGTTCCTCTATCAGCCTATATCTCTTTTGCAAGGTATTTTATATTTTCTAACATTTCAAATTAAATATGAAGATATATTGGCTTTGTTATAACCATATCCCAGTGACATGGTGTTACAATTTTGAATACATTTTCATAAAGTTTGTGATTATTATTAGCTCTACTGGCCGCCATAGACCAGAAGATCTTTTGGAATGGCCTGTTGTTCATGATCCATCTGTTTCATGGAGAATTGCCATAAAACTCTTAACCAACACAACGTTGGTTCTAAATGAAAATGGTGATGCTCAGACATCTAATATGGCTGCTACAGTGGCCATCTTGAAAATGTTATTTGAATTTCTTCTCTGTGAATGATAATATCAACATGGGATTTTCACTGAAAAGTATTTTATGTGTATGATTATGCAAAATGCTGATTTGATGACTAATTACAGTCACCATGGCAGCCATCTTGAAAAATTTGTTATTGGCTCTCCTCCTGAACAGAAAATTGGATTGACATGGAGTTTTTGATAGAAGTCTTAATATGAGTCTTGAAGGAAAATGGTGCTGATCTGATGGCAAAGACGGCTACATGGCAGTCTTCCTAAAAATCTTATCTCTGCTCTTAAATGGAAGCTTATATTGACATTAGGTTTTCACTGGAAGACTTCCTATGATGTCTAGATGCTCCTAAATGAAAATGGTGCTGATCTGTCCTCCATAACAAGCACCATGGCAGTCACCTTGAAAATCTTGTCATCATTACTCCTTTTCAACAGAAAGTGAAATTGAGATGGGTTCTTACCACAAGTCTTCATATGGTGTCTGGTTGGTCCTTGATGAAATGCCACTTATCTGACATCCAATTTGACCACCATGATGACCATCTTGAAAATCTTGTCGCTATTTCTCCAGAACTGATGGTAATCCCAACATAGGGTTTTCATCAACATATTCCCTGTGATATTTAGTTGGTCCAAAATGAAAATGATACCCCGCAGACATCCAGTATAGCTGCCAAAATGAACATATTGAAAATTGTGTTGTCTCTAATTCTCTTGAGTAGATGGTCATATTGGCATGGGGTTTTCACTAAAAATCTCCTAATGGTTTCTAGTTTACTCTTAATGAAAGTGGTGTTGATCTTACAGTCAATAAGGCCAGCACAGTGGCCAATTTAAAAATCTTTTAGCTCAAGAATAACAAGAAGTTTCATCACTCAGCAGTGAAAGGAAAGAAACGGCTTGAATTCCTGGAAATTCTTTTCAGAGAGTAGAGCATCAAGTCCATGGCGGGATTCTTGTTGATGTAGAAGTTTTATTTACCTAGACATTTGACTAGTATTACCTATAAAACTGCTGTATATCCTTACATAAAACAAAAACTTGCTTGTAGTAAATTTTGTATGAGTTATTTTAATGTTGTTGTTACTGGGTTCCCTTAACCTCAGCGACTTAAAAGTTTTCTTGCACAATATCATACAATAGCTTTTCATGCCTTTTTTTATATGCTTCACCAAGATTCAGTTGTGCTTGCTCCAAGATGATTCCTAACTTTATTGTTCTATTAAGTAGCTCTGAATATGCATTTGAAAATTCATACATCTTTTGAGCCTCTTTGATGAATCGGTGCAATGCATTTAGGCTAAATAGTGATTTAATCTTTTCTGTGATGGTACAAAGACACTATTGCTCAGGCAATTTAATTCCCACATTAGCTACACATGAATCCTTTTCAAAATAATGTACATGTTAATCGGTGAAGCTTTCGGCATTGTATATATACTAGCAGTAATTCTCTAATATTCTCATGCAAAAGGAAACAGTCTATGCCAGGTGTGTGCTTGCAAACAATATTTCTTTGAGAATTATAGACATGCTATGTTTTAAGCTGTTGCACTCTAATTTCTTACAGTTAGCAGATATGTTCTAGTCAATATCAGTTTCTGTGGTTTGAATTTACAACCCTAAATGAGCCCTTTTAGTGTGAAATTACATCCTAGATGGCCCAGAGGATGTTTCATACTTGACTACGTCGCAAACAATTTTGTTTTACTCGTAGTTATAAAGGACATTAACTAGAGCATCATCAGATTTGACTTTCATTTTGTGTGCAACCCAACCTAAGCTCGACGTTTCCTCAATTATTAAAGAAAAAGTTGTATTCACACCTGAAATGTTTCAATGAAGAGTGTGACAGGCTAACAAATCAGGTCACATGAACTCTTAACTCATTAACCCCTGCCGCCTCTATAACTCGTCGTACTTTCCCTTCCTCATCTCCCGAGTGCCACGATAACATGGCGCACTTTACCTAGCTTGTTTCCCGAGCGCCGAGTCTGAGTGGCAGTGTTAGTCTAGGCCTGTATCCCGCACGACGAGTTAAATCGGCACAAACCATTTGTTGATTTCAAGCCATTTCCTAATTATGCAGGTATTTTAACCAATAAAATTTTAGCTTACATAGAGCGAACATTGCCTTACAAAAGGAAAAAAATTTGATTTCGATAGCGGCAAAAGTAGTGGAAATATTTAGATTAGAAAATGATGAAAAATACGAGAATCAGCCGCTGGGAGTAGAATTTTACTTGACAGACTCTGACGGAGTATTCACATGAGGGTAAGTTTGCAAGAAAGATGTCAAGAGGAGTTTCTGCTTGGTGAGTGTACACATTAGTTTACCCCGGAATCAAGTGCCTGTGGTTTCTGCGTACATAAAATGGAATGAATTTCATGTGTTGATAGTGTTAATCTTTCAGGGTGAATTCATAATGGATTTTTATGGATTATTCATGGCAAGAGAAACAAATTGGTAAGAAAATCATTTATTTTATCTTTATGCATGTTTTATTTCTGCATGTAGCATGAAATTTATACCATTATGTACGTAATTTTATTGAGAACTGCTGTGCCAAATTTTAGCTTAAATGAAGGAACATAAATAAGAAAATAACATTTATTGCAAGTAGCACCCTCGGTAAAAATATGCAAGCCAGGTACTCTCAGCAAGTCTCAAGGATACAGGCACTGGTAAGGCTGACACTGCTCTAGGTGATCTGTTTGCACGTACGCTGTAGGGGAATGCCTAACTATTTGTCTCAGGGGTTAATGAGTTAACAGTAAAAGAAATGAGCTCATATCTAAACTTAATGTGCTATAAGAAACCCGAACAATTTGTTGATGTTAAAGCTAAACTATTATAGAATTACCATTCCATCTGGTATTATTGTTATTCGGTTTCAGCATATCCAGATCCTTTGGAAAAAGTGGTTTGCCATTCTTTTTGAGAGGTTGAAAACTGGTTAGTAATCCTTTATCTCTTGTCTGTGTAAATTTCCCATATACAAATGGAAAGCAATATGGTCTTATTGAGAAGATGCCTTTGTAAAGAAAATTCCCCTCCCCCCATCGGCCTTAGTTACACATAATGTTGATGGTCAAATTGCATAGACCATGTTGGTTTCGATCTGCATCACATGTCAAAGAATGTTAATTGTAAAGGGCTGTAACTCTACCCACTCTCTCGACTTTGAACTTGCCGAAACTGAACCCATTAAGAGACATATAAATTGATCCTGAGCAAGGGCACTTGCAGAAATTTTTCTGGCAGGGGGTGGAGTGGGGCAACATATAGTGGTCTGTCATTAAATTTTACAGATGTAGGCCAAGGCATGTTTAAAATTAAAATCCGGGGGTAGGTATGGGTGTAAGGTCTCTCACTTCTCTTGCCCCACTGTGTGGGCGTGTATGTTCCTGAGCTATGCTGGTTATACGGATTTGTTATAGTGTAATTTAGAAGTGATTGTAAAAGGCAAATAACTCCATCTAAACTGGAATTGGAATGACAACTTTGAAAGACAAATCTACATGCAATAGGCAATTCATATACCAATTAGCATCATAGTATGTGTAAGGGTCTCATAACTTTGGTGGATGCAAGGTGTTATGTATATTTCATTTGTACATGTATTATTTGTTGGCTTTTCTTAATGATTGTATTTTATGTACATCTGTATTTTGTCCCTGAACTTGTCCAAAATCAATTTCATGTTCTACCTGACCAGTGACATTTATTTTGTAAACAACATAATAATAGCTAAAATTTTCTCTGTCAGTGCATGTTAAATATTCAGATCATTATCAATAGAGGTAACATTTTTATTTGAGTCTGTGTCTAGGACATAAGATTTCCACTTGGAAATTTCTAAACTTGTTCATAACTCCAAATGTTTTATAAAGAAGACTGAACTACATGCCAGTTCTTTTATTGTGCCTTAGCCTTTTATATGATCTTGTTTACTTGGAAAATTACTCATTCTTGCATTTAACATCTGAGGCAGAATCTCATTGTTGTGTTCAATGTTTCATTTGGGTGAAGTCAATTTATAGAAATTATTATTCTTCACTGGAATTGCAAAGTGCTCAATATTCTTGGACTGGAACATTAATTTGGAATTGTAGTGAATTCAGAGAAGGACATCTTTGGATTATATTATTGGGATATATTAAAAGCCTTAGCAATTCATCGCAATGCAGGCCACTGGCACGCTAACATATTTGAGACTACAGGCAAATCAATGCATTTAATATTGGAACTTATTTGAAATACCACTGGAATTCAATTGGAATTTCATACACTTGGACTTGAAATAGAACCTTTAGGACAATTTGGGTTTTAATTCACAACACTGTTAGTTCGTTTTAAATTTTCACCTTGTATTCTAGGGAAAATAAATACCTTATATGGACAGGGGTACAGAGACAGAAAAATTGTGGCCATTGCCAATTAGACTTGGGTAATCCGACATACATATATACAATAATTAAACTTGGATAATTTGACTTAGGTAATTAAACTTTGAAATCCACAAGACTCCAGTTTGAGTGAAGACCGATTGCTTCAGTAATTCATACCCAGATTAAGCCAGTAAAATTTCAAACAAAAACTTCAAGCCTCATTGGATTAGGAATTAGTACAGAGGATGACCAGTATGTTAAAGCTGTCACAAAACATATCAAATTGAATTCTCTAGGTGAACTATACAACTGCTATGTTAAAAGTCTTATTCTGATGTGATATTTTTGAACAATTCTGAACTGTATGAGTAGTGTCATTATTCCGTTTATGCCTTTTCTGCCTTTTTTTTCTTGATATATGTCAAGGCCTTTGTTCCCCATGACTTTTGGACATATTGGCAAGCAAGCCGCATACTATGTGTAACCAGTGGATTATTAATAATTCACGAAAGTGACCAAACTTATACATATTCTTGAGGCTGTATACGGCATCATTTCTAAGCAACAGTATTATATTGATTGATAATCAAGGATATACAATCAAGCTGCGTAATTACATGAGCCAGTGGTAACCGGTGCAGAGTATAATCAAAACAGTGTATTTAGCTGCAGAAAATTCAGAGGGAATAAGCTATTTTGATTTAATTTAGCATGTATTAATTTCTATGTGCTTAAATTCTAAGGAAAAAAATACAAGCTTCAATCTGCAGGTGTTACAAAACAAAATCTGTTTTGCAAATATCGAAAAGTAACTGGAATATTTCTTGATATATCGGTGATGTTATAACCCCCAGGAGATACCGCGAAGGTGTGTATCCAGTTAACAGGGTTCGGTTGCGTAATAAAATAAATGATTTTCTGGGTGGTATTAAAAGCAAATTCTAAATACGAGCCGTAGTTAGCGCGATTTCGTAAGACGATTCCTGTTCTGGCTGTAACAGCGGATTGTACACCGAACGAGAATCAAATAAAAACGTGATATCGTCGAGCAACATGATGTATGATAATGGCGTCGATGAAAAACCAATGAGATCCTAGTGTAATAATCGGTACTACTCGCGCGTGACTAATTTTGGGGTTAATAAATGATTCAGAAATTCTGCGATATCGTTATCGATTTCCACCCCTGTATTACTCGCTTGTTTAGGAGTGATGCTGAGTTTTAACCGCTGTACGATTTTGGTCGGATGTTGATAATAGCGAATCAAAGATTCTCCCCGGATTCCAGCACTAGCAGCTGCAGCACCTACCATATCCTCAACTGTGCCGCCTCCGCGGATCGTGGCGCTGCTACGGATACCGCCTTGGATCCCGGATCCACTCTTGTCACTTTTGATCACCCAGTTGTCAATGGTGGAAACAGGAGGAGGAGAAAAATACATTTTTTCCCTCTCGATTCGACCTGCACGAAATTCACTGCTCACATTTTTCATCTCAGCTTCCTCTCGTGCGAATAAATTTTTCACTTCTTTTTCGGCACCTCTCGGCTTAGCTATTTTTCTAATACCCGCTGCTGAGCGCGCTGCGTCGTAGATATCATGTCGAGGAGTTTATTTTGTTTCACACAGAAGCCGTCCTGGATTCGTCAGTGCGGTTAACACAGTTTTAAAGAGCTCCTGGGAGACATCCCGCTGAAGTTCTTGTTTCCCTACTTCATCTTCTAACACTTGCTGACATAGTGCTTCACGCAGCTACACAAATTTTCTCAACACGTCGTCACGTTGCATGATTTTATACTGACAGCTAAAGTTTTTACTCAAGAAATTGCAAACGACAAGAGGATTCATAAGCAAGTGGATACCGTAAGTCTTTGGATGCAACATCCGGTAACAGAAGTCATTGAGGGTATGTGCACGTGGCAGGGATTATGCAAACTGTGTTGAATGTTTATAAAATTTGCGAAGACGAACATAATGTGACTATAACCAAAGCTCTAGTCTAGTCGTGACAACTACACGAATATTATTGAGACTAGTGTTAAAACAAGAATTAAGCCAGTTCTATTTTAAAGTAAATAATTACCGTTGAAACTACTTATTATTCTGAAATGAAAAGGAATGAATGAATGTAAAGAATGCTTCTGTCTCATAGCAACTGTCCTGTACGATGCAAAATAATCGTGTTAAACATGTTAGCAAGCTAACAGAGAACAGAGAGGAAACAGAGTGACTAAATGAATACAAAGTTTGTAACAAGATTGTGGAAATATAAATACCGACAAGATTGTATATTTCTAAATATTTGATTGCATCAACTGATTTATTAGGAATACGAGATACCGAAGAGTATAAAATTCCAAGCCATATTTAAAACTCTTTCCATAAAAGAATTTGAGCCCTTTTGTATAGAGGAAATCAGATAGGATTCAACAGATTTGAATAGACTCATTGTGTCGCCAATACATGAATACAGGAACTCACTGCTTGCTATGGTAACACAAGCCAACGAAAAGATGAGCCGGTGGGAACCTTTCTTAGAGCGAGTTGTGCACATGTTTGACAACCTTAGCCAAGACGAAAAAAATGTGACTATTGCCAAACTGTAGTCTAATCGCAACACATATATGAATAATGACTTGGTTTGTGCTTATTAGTATATTATTTGAACTTATAGGACCAGCGTAGTGGACATAAATATGGTTTGAAGAAAATTAGGCATTTCATTGTAGTAGATTTTACATAGGTTTATGAAGTGCCAAGACGGATGAGACGAATACAAAAGGGTTGGACAGTTTAATCCTCGGCAACATGTCCTAAAGTAAGGCATTCATTGGGGTCTAATTTATCCAGGGTTATAATGGAATAGAAGTAGTAATTGTGGGTTTTAATTGTTTGTGTGTTTGGTTTTGGTTAGGACACTACTTGACGAGTGAAACATTTCGAGACCTATGATATTGATTAAATTTAAGACGGTTCAATGGCTTTATAAGACTTGTGGACATTACCTTGCATTTTCGAAGATCTTTCTAACATCAATCACTATATTATTTATTTCGATTGATTATGTAATACTTAGCATTACATATTTGTAAAGTTGAATTTACTCTTTCAATTTAATTGGACCGATAGGATTGACTTTATAGCTGTATATGTCTTATATATGTACTCTCTGTTGAATCAAGTGTCTGTTAATTATACGTAGGAAACGAATATTTCTAGTTTTGTTTGACTGGGATATTAGAATTTATAAAAAGGTTTAAAATGACGTACAAAGCCATCGTAATAACACCCACAGGCCCATCTCTTCACTGGTGGCTGCTATGATCATGTGGATTGAGCTATCGTATACTCTGTTTCTAAAACTTTTTATCTATTTGAAATCTTTTGAGCGCTGCGAGGTTTCTTTAAGATCCTCCAAGATGATGTTTGAACAGAAGTTTTAAAGATGGCTTGATAATTTTCAACTGCTTTGCTATTTGTTCCTATGAATGGGTTTACTCAGGTCAGTAGACGTAGTCCATGATTTGAAAAGAAATATAAATCAGACGTTCTTTTATAAGTAACCTCTCTGTCGGAAAGTGGAATTGCATGCCAAATGGCTGAGTGGTGATAACTATATTATGAGTAGAAAATTACTGGTTATTAAATATTTATATATTTTATGTTGCTATTTAGAAATCGAGTAATAATCTTCTGAGGTATATTCAAAATTAAGTTATTACCATGTGTTTAAATTGTGACTAGTGATACATCTCGACAATTCACAATGTTATAGAACATTCCTGTAGATTAAGAAGTTGAAGAATATCACCCAGACATTTAAAACCCAAGAATGTATCCAAGTTTATGAGGTTAATGAGTTCAATGTAAAGCAAAATAAAACAATTGGGACTTTACTTGCCAAAATAACTGTTTTATATTCTTAAAAGATTTGGACAGAAATTAGAAACTAATGACGACTAAGCGAGTTATATTTGAAGAACCTAATAGTATATAAACGCACTGAACTGAAAAAGGCAGGAAATGAATGTAAAGGATGTTTCTGTCTATATCAATGATCCTCCATAACACAGAATTAACGTTTCAAATATGTTGACAATGTAGCCGCGAACCGAGAGGAAACAAGGTCACCAATGAATACAAAGGTTTAAACAACATTGAAGAAATATAAATACCGTGAAGAAATAAAAACATGTCAAATTCTAAATCTTCGGTTTCATCCATTGATGTATAAAATTTCAATTAGGCATATAAGTTATTATAGGCCGGAAAGTACGAATCCATATTAAAACTCTTTAATTGAAATTGTGTGGGTGTGGGTTTTCTTGAATAGACGATATCTGATACCACTAAAGAAATTGCAAAAGACAAGACGTTTCGTAAGCAAGTGGATACCGTAAGTCTTTGGATGCCAACATCCGGTAACAGAAGTCATTGAGGGTATGTGCATGTGGCAGGGATTATGCAAACTGTGTTGAATGTTCATAAAATTTGCGAAGACGAACATAATGTGACTATAACCAAAGCTCTAGTCTAGTCGTGACAACTACACGAATATTAATTTCCTATGTGCACTTTATAGTATATCATTTACACGTATATTACGAATGTAACGGCAATAAACAATTTGAATAAGAAATATTAAATTTACATTGCATTGCAGACCCGATGAGAAGACATTACTAAATCTTTGATAAGGTTAAAACATACTGGCCATTGATTTGCATGGTGATAGATTTTATGTAGATTTCTAAAGTCCGAGTAAAGATGACACGATGTAACCAGGGTTAGTATATGATACAAAGATTATTCGTGATTTGTCGTTGTTTTTCCTTTTTTCTTTTTGACACTTCCTGGCTATACAAACCATTCCAAATCTATTAAGTTTCTTCCATTGAATTATGATTCAAGAGTTGAAAAGAGTTTTGAATACTGCGTTATATTTTCCAAGACGATTGTTACATTAATCAATATGCCGAATTATTGCATTGATGATATATAAATAAGCTTGACATAGTTAGAATTTCGACTTTCGCCGACGTTGCCAAAACCACAGAAAATTCTCGTAGCCTAAGTACATGATCAACATTGGCAAGAGATAAAAATATCAGCAGGTGCTTCTAGGTCTGTAATGATATCGAAGGGAAGTTATTGAGGGAGAAGAGCTAAAGTGCTTGACTTGCCATATTTGCAAGTTTGAGAAATATGGTGTTAATTAGTACAATAAGAACCTATATAAATATATTATTGGTCTTCTAAGGCGGACTAGGCTTGTTCTAGATTTAAAGAATTTAATCAGGATTTACACTATTCCTTATTCCGAGATAATAACCATATTGAATCTTTGTAAATTATGTTCCTGTTTCCTAGCAACGATTATACTACATGGGAAATAGACGTGCTAAGTATATGAGCAAAGTATGTTGCAGGCAATAGGAAGGAAATGGTTTAAACGAGTGTAAATTTTGAAGGAAAAACAATAAAAGCATTTGAGAGAAATATAGTGACCCTGCCAAATTCAGAGATTATAGAAAACGCTATGGCCCAAATTCTTTTGATACTTTGAGAGACTCTGATTGCAGATGGTAGCAAAAGGGACAGGAGAATATCAAGTCCTTTTTAAAACTATTGTTTTTAATCGCCTAGCGTGATACTGAATAAAGCAATCGGATACCACTAGAAAAGGTTTCAGTTCAAAAGACATTTCATAAGAAATGAATCATTAAATTTCTGTATGCTATGGTAACAGAAGATAATGTTTGGATGGCCACGGGGAAAGTATTAAAATAACTTGTTTCACGGTTACAAAAATGTTAGGTTTTTAACTCACTGACGTCGGCTTCTAAACGATAGGAAAGCTATGATCTTACTGCAATGAAACTAAGAACATGTTGTATAATTTAAAGATTTCTTGATTCGAAGATGACGATATTTATGGTTTACACATTTCTTTTGGACAAAATGAGGAAACTTATGATGCTTATATAAATGAAATACACTGGGTTAAAGCGACAGTTGCGAGGACAGTTCAGTGCTGAAGGGAAAACAATGCATCATTTAGTGTATAATAATAGTTGGAAAATATGTATCTACGGAAGTTAATATATTGAGATCTAAACACGGTGTAGTGATGATACTTTTACACATTGAACGTACCTGATAATCAATGAAGTATTTGAAACACTTGATGAGGGTCGGTAAGAAGTATTATATTCAATTTCAAATTAAGGTCACTGTGCAATGAAAGTGATTGTATACAGAGGAAAGTGAACGAGTGCTTAATTCGTTGAAGTAGCTTCTCTATATGTTACGATGCAAATTTGAAACAATTCTTTTCTACAAAAATAAGATAATATTGTTAAAAACACAGTAGACACTGTTGTAATAAATTGAGATGTTTTTAACAAATAAATAGACAGGAATAGTAAAGAAATTGATGTAATAGGACGTGTGGTCCTTATATTATGCCAACGAGAGTCCACCATAAAAGAATATATTTTAAATATATTAGCAAGGCGAAAGGCACTATACAATGTATGTTTTTTTTTTTGAAACGCAAGATCATGCAGTGTAATATAGAAGTATAATAAATTAGAAGTTTTATAATTATCTAATGCACCAATTCAATATTATTAGTGACTGATGACAATAATGTCTTGGAAAATATAACACAATGTTTTTCAAGGAGCATCTTAGACGTTATCAAGTGGAATAAATTTAATAAGCTCTAACGGTGGAGTCAAGGATGTGTCACAAGCAAAAGAACCCATATAATGCCTGTATCTATTGATAACTACTCCATGCATTGATGGGTGTAGCGTAAACAACATGAGGGCATTATACTTGTTTAAGAAGAGTTAGGGTCATTCATCACTTAATTGTGCTAGCCTATATTAGAATTGAAGTAATTCACTTATGGTCACTATACTGCACAGAATTTGAAGACTTTGTTATTTTAAAATAATGCGCTGTAAATGGATATATTAGTCCATTTAGTTTTTAAAAATTTGCTGCTGGAAAGAGGAGACACTTTTCATGATACAACCAAATGAAAATCCTGTAGCGAATATTTGTATCCGCTTTTAATGCCCATTGTTACAGAGCGAATCTTGCTATTTAAACTCTTTCATAACACACATGTGCGGTGTTGCTTACTTGGTAGGAAATAAAGAATATTGGTTTTGATACGTGTATTTTACAGAAGGTTATTAAACTTGTACGTATTATCAATGTTAAGGAAATGCAGAGTATTAAAGTGAATCCTTTCGGGCCATTCAAATTGCAGGCGTGAGGAGATGATGTTAGTTCATGTATACAAGGTTCAGATATGTTCCCCAACTGATAGTAATGGAATATATGTTGATATTTAAAGACTGAGTCGTGATCCAACGACTGCGTGAGGGGCATGCATTTGAATCTTCTTAAATATATTCAAAATGAAGCAATTGCTTAGTATTTAAATTTTGCATAACGACACAAATATACAATTGACAAAGTTACAGAAACTCTCGTGGAGTACTAGCTGCAGGAAAATCGCCCATATATTTTAAAGCGCAGCATGATATCCAAGTTTGTCAGGATACTCAGGGCAGTGTAAAGAAATAGAAGTAAAATAAGTACTCACTTGCCCATGTAACTGCCTTAATACAGGTTACTAATTACAAACAATAGTCTGGAAGAGAAATCTGAGACTAGTGTTAAAACAAGAATTAAGCCAGTTCTATTTTAAAGTAAATAATTACCTTTAAAACTAGTTATTATTCTGAAATGAAAAGGAATGAATGAATGTAAAGAATGCTTCTGTCTCATAGCAACTGTCCTGTACGATGCAAAATAATCGTGTTAAACATGTTAGCAAGCTAACAGAGAACAGAGAGGAAACAAAGTGACTAAATGAATACAAAGTTTGTAACAAGATTGTGGAAATATAAATACCGACAAGATTGTATATTTCTAAATATTTGATTGCATCAACTGATTTATTAGGAATACGAGATACCGAAGAGTATAAAATTCCAAGCCATATTTAAAACTCTTTCCATAAAAGAATTTGAGCCCTTTTGTATAGAGGAAATCAGATAGGATTCAACAGATTTGAATAGACTCATTGTGTCGCCAATACATGAATACAGGAACTCACTGCTTGCTATGGTAACACAAGCCAACGAAAAGATGAGCCGGTGGGAACCTTTCTTAGAGCGAGCTGTGCACATGTTTGAGAACCTTAGCCAAGACGAAAAAAATGTGACTATTGCCAAACTGTAGTCTAATCGCAACACATATATGAATAATGACTTGGTTTGTGCTTATTAGTATATTATTTGAACTTATAGGACCAGCGTAGTGGACATAAATATGGTTTGAAGAAAATTAGGCATTTCATTGTAGTAGATTTTACATAGGTTTATAAAGTGCCAAGACGGATGAGACGAATACGAAAGGGTTGGACAGTTTAATCCTCGGCAACATGTCCTAAAGTAAGGCATTCACTGGGGTCTAATTTATCCAGGGTTATAATGGAATAGAAGTAGTAATCGTGGGTTTTAATTGTTTGTGTGTTTGGTTTTGGTTAGGACACTACTTGACGAGTGAAACATTTCGAGACCTATGATATTGATTAAATTTAAGACGGTTCAATGGCTTTAAAAGACTTGTGGACATTACCTTGCATTTTCCAAGATCTTTCTAACATCAATCACTATATTATTTATTTCGATTGATTATGTAATACTTAGCATTACATATTTGTAAAGTTGAATTTACTCTTTCAATTTAATTGGACCGATAGGATTGACTTTATAGCTGTATATGTCTTATATATGTACTCTCTGTTTAATCAAGTGTCTGTTAATTATACGTAGGAAACGAATATTTCTAGTTTTGTTTGACTGGGATAGGAGAATTTATAAAAAGGTTTAAAATGACGTACAAAGCCATCGTAATAACACCCACAGGCCCATCTCTTCACTGGTGGCTGCTATGATCATGTGGATTGAGCTATCGTATACTCTGTTTCTAAAACTTTTTATCTATTTGAAATCTTTTGAGCGCTGCGAGGTTTCTTTAAGATCCCCCAAGATGATGTTTGAACAGAAGTTTTAAAGATGGCTTGATAATTTTCAACTGCTTTGCTATTTGTTCCTATGAATGGGTTTACTCAGGTCAGTAGACGTAGTCCATGATTTGAAAAGAAATATAAATCAGACGTTCTTTTATAAGTAACCTCTCTGTCGGAAAGTGGAATTGCATGCCAAATGGCTGAGTGGTGATAACTATATTATGAGTAGAAAATTACTGGTTATTAAATATTTATATATTTTATGTTGCTATTTAGAAATCGAGTAATAATCTTCTGAGGTATATTCAAAATTAAGTTATTACCATGTGTTTAAATTGTGACTAGTGATACATCTCGACAATTCACAATGTTATAGAACATTCCTGTAGATTAAGAAGTTGAAGAATATCACCCAGACATTTAAAACCCAAGAATGTATCCAAGTTTATGAGGTTAATGAGTTCAATGTAAAGCAAAATAAAACAATTGGGACTTTACTTGCCAAAATAACTGTTTTATATTCTTAAAAGATTTGGACAGAAATTAGAAACTAATGACGACTAAGCGAGTTATATTTGAAGAACCTAATAGTATCTAAACGCACTCTTTAACCTGAACTGAAAAAGGTAGGAAATGAATGTAAAGGATGTTTCTGTCTATATCAATGATCCTCCATAACACAGGATTAACGTTTCAAATATGTTGACAATGTAGCCGCGAACCGAGAGGAAACAAGGTCACCAATGAATACAAAGGTTTGAACAACATTGAAGAAATATAAATACCGAGAAGAAATAAAAACATGTCAAATTCTAAATCTTCGGTTTCATCCATTGATGTATAAAATTTCAATTAGGCATATAAGTTATTATAGGCCGGAAAGTACGAATCCATATTAAAACTCTTTAATTGAAATTGTGTGGGTGTGGGTTTTCTTGAATAGACGATATCTGATACCACTAAAGAAATTGCAAAAGACAAGACGTTTCGTAAGCAAGTGGATACCGTAAGTCTTTGGATGCCAACATCCGGTAACAGAAGTCATTGAGGGTATGTGCACGTGGCAGGGATTATGCAAACTGTGTTGAATGTTCATAAAATTTGCGAGGACTAACATAATGTGACTATAGCCAAAGCTCTAGTCTAGTCGTGACAACTACACGAATATTAATTTCCTATGTGCACTTTATAGTATATCATTTACACGTATATTACGAATGTAACGGCAATAAACAATTTGAATATGAAATATTAAATTTACATTGCATTGCAGACCCGATGAGAAGACATTACTAAATCTTTGATAAGGTTAAAACATACTGGCCATTGATTTGCATGGTGATAGATTTTATGTAGATTTCTAAAGTCCGAGTAAAGATGACACGATGTAACCAGGGTTAGTATATGATACAAAGATTAATCGTGATTTGTCGTTGTTTTTCCTTTTTTCTTTTTGACACTTCCTGGCTATACAAACCATTCCAAATCTATTTAGTTTCTTCCATTGAATTATGATTCAAGAGTTGAAAAGAGTTTTGAATACTGCGTTATATTTTCCAAGACGATTGTAACATTAATCAATATGCCGAATTATTGCATTGATGATATATAAATAAGCTTGACATAGTTAGAATTTCGACTTTCGCCGACGTTGCCAAAATCACAGAAAACTCTTGTAGCCTAAGTACATGATCAACATTGCCAAGAGATAAAAATATCAGCAGGTGCTTCTAGGTCTGTAATGATATCGAAGGGAAGTTATTGAGGGAGAAGAGCTAAAGTGCTTGACTTGCCATATTTGCAAGTTTGAGAAATATGGTGTTAATTAGTACAATAAGAACCTACATAAATATATTATTGGTCTTCTAAGGCGGACTAGGCCTGTTCAAGATTTAAAGAATTTAATCAGCATTTACACTACTCCTTATTCCGAGATAAGAACCATATTGAATCTTTGTAAATTATGTTCCTGTTTCCTAGCAACGATTATACTACATGGGAGATAGACGTGCTAAGTATATGAGCAAAGTATGTTGCAGGCAATAGGAAGGAAATTGTTTAAACGAGTGTAAATTTTGAAGGAAAAACATAAAAACATTTGAGAGAAATATAGTGACCCTGCCAAATTCAGAGATTATAGAAAACGCTATGGCCCAAATTCTTTTGATACTTTGAGAGACTCTGATTGCAGATGGTAGCAAAAGGGACAAGAGAATATCAAGTCCTTTTTAAAACTATTGTTTTTAATCGCCTAGCGTGATACTGAATAAAGCAATCGGAGACCAGTAGAAAAGGTTTCAATTCAAAAGACATTTCATAAGAAATGAATGCATTAAATTTCTGTATGCTATGGTAACAGAAGATAATGTTTGGATGGCCACGGGGAAAGTATTAAAATAACTTGTTTCACGGTTACAAAAATGTTAGGTTTTTAACTCACTGACGTCGGCTTCCAAACGATAGGAAATCTATGATCTTACTGCAATGAAACTAAGAACATGTTGTATAATTTAAAGATTTCTTGATTCGAAGATGACGATATTTATGGTTTACACATTTCTTTTGGACAAAATGAGGAAACATGTGATGCTTATATGAATGAAATACACTGGGTTAAAGCGACAGTTGCGAGGACAATTCAGTGCTGAAGGGAAAACAATGCATCATTTAGTGTATAATAATAGTTGGAAAATATGTATCTACGGAAGTTAATATATTGAGATCTAAACACGGCGTAGTGATGATACTTTTACACATTGAACGTACCTGATAATCAATGAAGTATTTGAAACACTTGATGAGGGTCGGTAAGATGTATTATATTCAATTTCAAATTAAGGTCACTGTGCAATGAAAGTGAATGTATACAGAGGAAAGTGAACGAGTGCTTAATTCGTTGAAGTAGCTTCTCTATATGTTACGATGCAAATTTGAAACAATTCTTTTCTACAAAAATAAGATAATATTGTTAAAAACACAGTAGACACTGTTGTAATAAATTGAGATGTTTTTAACAAATAAATAGACAGGAATAGTAAAGAAATTGATGTAATAGGACGTGTGGTCCTTATGTTATTCCAACGAGAGTCCACTATAAAAGAATATATTTTAAATATATTAGCAAGGCGAAAGGCACTATACAATGTATGTTTTTTTTTTTTTTGAAACGCAAGATCATGCAGTGTAATATAGAAGTATAATAAATTAGAAGTTTTATAATTATCTAATGCACCAATTCAGTATTATTAGTGACTGATGACAATAATGTCTTGGAAAATATAACACAATGTTTTTCAAGGAGCATCTTAGACGTTATCAAGTGGAATAAATTTAATAAACCCTAACGGTGGAATCAAGGATGTGTCACAAGCAAAAGAACCCATATAATGTCTGTATCTATTGATAACTACTCCATGCATTGATGGGTGTAGCGTAAACAACATGAGGGCATTATACTTGTTTAAGAAGAGTTAGGGTCATTCATCACTTAATTGTGTTAGTCTATATTAGAATTGAAGTAATTCACTTATGGTCACGATACTGCACAGAATTTGAAGACTTTGTTATTTTAAAATAATGCGCTGTAAATGGATATATTAGTCCATTTAGTTTTTTTAAAATTTGCTGCTGGAAAGAGGAGACACTTTTCATGATGCAACCAAATGAAAATCCTGTAGCGAATATTTATATCCGCTTTTAATGCCCATTGTTACAGAGCGAATCTTGCTATTTAAACTCTTTCATAACACATGTGCGGTGTTGCTTACTTGGTAGGAAATAAAGAATATTGGTTTTGATACGTGTATTTTACAGAAGGTTATTAAACTTGTACGTATTATCAATGTTAAGGAAATGCAGAGTATTAAAGTGAATCCTTTCGGGCCATTCAAATTGCAGGCGTGAGGAGATGATGTTAGTTCATGTATACAAGGTTCAGATATGTTCCCCAACTGATAGTAATGGAATATATGTTGATATTTAAAGACTGAGTCGTGATCCAACGACTGCGTGAGGGGCATGCATTTGAATCTTCTTAAATATATTCAAAATGAAGCAATTGCTTAGTATTTAAATTTTGCATAACGACACAAATATACAATTGACAAAGTTACAGAAACTCTCGTGGAGTACTAGCTGCAGGAAAATCGCCCATATATTTTAAAGCGCAGCATGATATCCAAGTTTGTCAGGATACTCAGGGCAATGTAAAGAAATAGAAGCAAAATAAGTACTCACTTGCCCATGTAACTGCCTTAATACAGGTTACTAATTACAAACAATAGTCTGGAAGAGAAATCTGAGACTAGTGTTAAAACGAGAATTAAGCCAGTTCTATTTTAAAGTAAATAATTTCCTTTAAAACTAGTTATTATTCTGAAATGAAAAGGAATGAATGAATGTAAAGAATGCTTCTGTCTCATAGCAACTGTCCTGTACGATGCAAAATAATCGTGTTAAACATGTTAGCAAGCTAACAGAGAACAGAGAGGAAACAAAGTGACTAAATGAATACAAAGTTTGTAACAAGATTGTGGAAATATAAATACCGACAAGATTGTATATTTCTAAATATTTGATTGCATCAACTGATTTATTAGGAATACGAGATACCGAAGAGTATAAAATTCCAAGCCATATTTAAAACTTTTTCCATAAAAGAAATTTGAGCCCTTTTGTATAGAGGAAATCAGATAGGATTCAACAGATTTGAATAGACTCATTGTGTCGCCAATACATGAATACAGGAACTCACTGCTTGCTATGGTAACACAAGCCAACGAAAAGATGAGCCGGTGGGAACCTTTCTTAGAGCGAGCTGTGCACATGTTTGAGAACCTTAGCCAAGACGAAAAAAATGTGACTATTGCCAAACTGTAGTCTAATCGCAACACATATATGAATAATGACTTGGTTTGTGCTTATTAGTATATTATTTGAACTTATAGGACCAGCGTAGTGGACATAAATATGGTTTGAAGAAAATTAGGCATTTCATTGTAGTAGATTTTACATAGGTTTATAAAGTGCCAAGACGGATGAGACGAATACGAAAGGGTTGGACAGTTTAATCCTCGGCAACATGTCCTAAAGTAAGGCATTCACTGGGGTCTAATTTATCCAGGGTTATAATGGAATAGAAGTAGTAATCGTGGGTTTTAATTGTTTGTGTGTTTGGTTTTGGTTACGACACTGCTTGACGAGTGAAACATTTCGAGACCTATGATATTGATTAAATTTAAGACGGTTCAATGGCTTTAAAAGACTTGTGGACATTACCTTGCATTTTCCAAGATCTTTCTAACATCAATCACTATATTATTTATTTCGATTGATTATGTAATACTTAGCATTACATATTTGTAAAGTTGAATTTACTCTTTCAATTTAATTGGACCGATAGGATTGACTTTATAGCTGTATATGTCTTATATATGTACTCTCTGTTTAATCAAGTGTCTGTTAATTATACGTAGGAAACGAATATTTCTAGTTTTGTTTGACTGGGATAGGAGAATTTATAAAAAGGTTTAAAATGACGTACAAAGCCATCGTAATAACACCCGCAGGTCCATCTCTTCACTGGTGGCTGCTGTGATCATGTGGATTGAGCTATCGTATACTCTGTTTCTAAAACTTTTTATCTATTTGAAATCTTTTGAGCGCTGCGAGGTTTCTTTTAGAGCCTCCAAGATGATGTTTGAACAGAAGGTTTAAAGATGGCTTGATAATTTTCAACTGCTTTGCTATTTGTTCCTATGAATGGGTTTACTCAGGTCAGTAGACGTAGTCCATGATTTGAAAAGAAATATAAATCAGACGTTCTTTTATAAGTAACCTCTCTGTCGGAAAGTGGAATTGCATGCCAAATGGCTGAGTGGTGATAACTATATTATGAGTAGAAAATTACTGGTTATTAAATATTTATATATTTTATGTTGCTATTTAGAAATCGAGTAATAATCTTCTGAGGTATATTCAAAATTAAGTTATTACCATGTGTTTAAATTGTGACTAGTGATACATCTCGACAATTCACAATGTTATAGAACATTCCTGTAGATTAAGAAGTTGAAGAATATCACCCAGACATTTAAAACCCAAGAATGTATCCAAGTTTATGAGGTTAATGAGTTCAATGTAAAGCAAAATAAAACAATTGGGACTTTACTTGCCAAAATAACTGTTTTATATTCTTAAAAGATTTGGACAGAAATTAGAAACTAATGACGACTAAGCGAGTTATATTTGAAGAACCTAATAGTATCTAAACGCACTCTTTAACCTGAACTGAAAAAGGCAGGAAATGAATGTAAAGGATGTTTCTGTCTATATCAATGATCCTCCATAACACAGGATTAACGTTTCAAATATGTTGACAATGTAGCCGCGAACCGAGAGGAAACAAGGTCACCAATGAATACAAAGGTTTGAACAACATTGAAGAAATATAAATACCGAGAAGAAATAAAAACATGTCAAATTCTAAATCTTCGGTTTCATCCATTGATGTATAAAATTTCAATTAGGCATATAAGTTATTATAGGCCGGAAAGTACGAATCCATATTAAAACTCTTTAATTGAAATTGTGTGGGTGTGGGTTTTCTTGAATAGACGATATCTGATACCACTAAAGAAATTGCAAAAGACAAGACGTTTCGTAAGCAAGTGGATACCGTAAGTCTTTGGATGCCAACATCCGGTAACAGAAGTCATTGAGGGTATGTGCACGTGGCAGGAATTATGCAAACTGTGTTGAATGTTCATAAAATTTGCGAAGACGAACATAATGTGACTATAGCCAAAGCTCTAGTCTAGTCGTGACAACTACACGAATATTAATTTCCTATGTGCACTTTATAGTATATCATTTACACGTATATTACGAATGTAACGGCAATAAACAATTTGAATATGAAATATTAAATTTACATTGCATTGCAGACCCGATGAGAAGACATTACTAAATCTTTGATAAGGTTAAAACATACTGGCCATTGATTTGCATGGTGATAGATTTTATGTAGATTTCTAAAGTCCGAGTAAAGATGACACGATGTAACCAGGGTTAGTATATGATACAAAGATTAATCGTGATTTGTCGTTGTTTTTCCTTTTTTCTTTTTGACACTTCCTGGCTATACAAACCATTCCAAATCTATTAAGTTTCTTCCATTGAATTATGATTCAAGAGTTGAAAAGAGTTTTGAATACTGCGTTATATTTTCCAAGACGATTGTAACATTAATCAATATGCCGAATTATTGCATTGATGATATATAAATAAGCTTGACATAGTTAGAATTTCGACTTTCGCCGACGTTGCCAAAACCACAGAAAACTCTTGTAGCCTAAGTACATGATCAACATTGGCAAGAGATAAAAATATCAGCAGGTGCTTCTAGGTCTGTAATGATATCGAAGGGAAGTTATTGAGGGAGAAGAGCTAAAGTGCTTGACTTGCCATATTTGCAAGTTTGAGAAATATGGTGTTAATTAGTACAATAAGAACCTACATAAATATATTATTGGTCTTCTAAGGCGGACTAGGCCTGTTCAAGATTTAAAGAATTTAATCAGCATTTACACTACTCCTTATTCCGAGATAAGAACCATATTGAATCTTTGTAAATTATGTTCCTGTTTCCTAGCAACGATTATACTACATATAGACGTGCTAAGTATATGAGCAAAGTATGTTGCAGGCAATAGGAAGGAAATGGTTTAAACGAGTGTAAATTTTGAAGGAAAAACAATAAAAACATTTGAGAGAAATATAGTGACCCTGCCAAATTCAGAGATTATAGAAAACGCTATGGCCCAAATTCTTTTGATACTTTGAGAGACTCTGATTGCAGATGGTAGCAAAAGGGACAGGAGAATATCAAGTCCTTTTTAAAACTATTGTTTTTAATCGCCTAGCGTGATACTGAATAAAGCAATCGGATACCAGTAGAAAAGGTTTCAATTCAAAAGACATTTCATAAGAAATGAATGCATTAAATTTCTGTATGCTATGGTAACAGAAGATAATGTTTGGATGGCCACGGGGAAAGTATTAAAATAACTTGTTTCACGGTTACAAAAATGTTAGGTTTTTAACTCACTGACGTCGGCTTCTAAACGATAGGAAAGCTATGATCTTACTGCAATGAAACTAAGAACATGTTGTATAATTTAAAGATTTCTTGATTCGAAGATGACGATATTTATGGTTTACACATTTCTTTTGGACAAAATGAGGAAACATATGATGCTTATATGAATGAAATACACTGGGTTAAAGCGACAGTTGCGAGGACAATTCAGTGCTGAAGGGAAAACAATGCATCATTTAGTGTATAATAATAGTTGGAAAATATGTATCTACGGAAGTTAATATATTGAGATCTAAACACGGTGTAGTGATGATACTTTTACACATTGAACGTACCTGATAATCAATGAAGTATTTGAAACACTTGATGAGGGTCGGTAAGATGTATTATATTCAATTTCAAATTAAGGTCACTGTGCAATGAAAGTGAATGTATACAGAGGAAAGTGAACGAGTGCTTAATTCGTTGAAGTAGCTTCTCTATATGTTACGATGCAAATTTGAAACAATTCTTTTCTACAAAAATAAGATAATATTGTTAAAAACACAGTAGACACTGTTGTAATAAATTGAGATGTTTTTAACAAATAAATAGACAGGAATAGTAAAGAAATTGATGTAATAGGACGTGTGGTCCTTATGTTATTCCAACGAGAGTCCACCATAAAAGAATATATTTTAAATATATTAGCAAGGCGAAAGGCACTATACAATGTATGTTTTTTTTTTTTTTTGAAACGCAAGATCATGCAGTGTAATATAGAAGTATAATAAATTAGAAGTTTTATAATTATCTAATGCACCAATTCAGTATTATTAGTGACTGATGACAATAATGTCTTGGAAAATATAACACAATGTTTTTCAAGGAGCATCTTAGACGTTATCAAGTGGAATAAATTTAATAAACCCTAACGGTGGAATCAAGGATGTGTCACAAGCAAAAGAACCCATATAATGTCTGTATCTATTGATAACTACTCCATGCATTGATGGGTGTAGCGTAAACAACATGAGGGCATTATACTTGTTTAAGAAGAGTTAGGGTCATTCATCACTTAATTGTGTTAGTCTATATTAGAATTGAAGTAATTCACTTATGGTCACTATACTGCACAGAATTTGAAGACTTTGTTATTTTAAAATAATGCGCTGTAAATGGATATATTAGTCCATTTAGTTTTTTAAAATTTGCTGCTGGAAAGAGGAGACACTTTTCATGATGCAACCAAATGAAAATCCTGTAGCGAATATTTGTATCCGCTTTTAATGCCCATTGTTACAGAGCGAATCTTGCTATTTAAACTCTTTCATAACACATGTGCGGTGTTGCTTACTTGGTAGGAAATAAAGAATATTGGTTTTGATACGTGTATTTTACAGAAGGTTATTAAACTTGTACGTATTATCAATGTTAAGGAAATGCAGAGTATTAAAGTGAATCCTTTCGGGCCATTCAAATTGCAGGCGTGAGGAGATGATGTTAGTTCATGTATACAAGGTTCAGATATGTTCCCCAACTGATAGTAATGGAATATATGTTGATATTTAAAGACTGAGTCGTGATCCAACGACTGCGTGAGGGGCATGCATTTGAATCTTCTTAAATATATTCAAAATGAAGCAATTGCTTAGTATTTAAATTTTGCATAACGACACAAATATACAATTGACAAAGTTACAGAAACTCTCGTGGAGTACTAGCTGCAGGAAAATCGCCCATATATTTTAAAGCGCAGCATGATATCCAAGTTTGTCAGGATACTCAGGGCAGTGTAAAGAAATAGAAGTAAAATAAGTACTCACTTGCCCATGTAACTGCCTTAATACAGGTTACTAATTACAAACAATAGTCTGGAAGAGAAATCTGAGACTAGTGTTAAAACAAGAATTAAGCCAGTTCTATTTTAAAGTAAATAATTACCTTTGAAACTACTTATTATTCTGAAATGAAAAGGAATGAATGAATGTAAAGAATGCTTCTGTCTCATAGCAACTGTCCTGTACGATGCAAAATAATCGTGTTAAACATGTTAGCAAGCTAACAGAGAACAGAGAGGAAACAGAGTGACTAAATGAATACAAAGTTTGTAACAAGATTGTGGAAATATAAATACCGACAAGATTGTATATTTCTAAATATTTGATTGCATCAACTGATTTATTAGGAATACGAGATACCGAAGAGTATAAAATTCCAAGCCATATTTAAAACTCTTTCCATAAAAGAATTTGAGCCCTTTTGTATAGAGGAAATCAGATAGGATTCAACAGATTTGAATAGACTCATTGTGTCGCCAATACATGAATACAGGAACTCACTGCTTGCTATGGTAACACAAGCCAACGAAAAGATGAGCCGGTGGGAACCTTTCTTAGAGCGAGTTGTGCACATGTTTGAGAACCTTAGCCAAGACGAAAAAAATGTGACTATTGCCAAACTGTAGTCTAATCGCAACACATGTATGAATAATGACTTGGTTTGTGCTTATTAGTATATTATTTGAACTTATAGGACCAGCGTAGTGGACATAAATATGGTTTGAAGAAAATTAGGCATTTCATTGTAGTAGATTTTACATAGGTTTATAAAGTGCCAAGACGGATGAGACGAATACAAAAGGGTTGGACAGTTTAATCCTCGGCAACATGTCCTAAAGTAAGGCATTCATTGGGGTCTAATTTATCCAGGGTTATAATGGAATAGAAGTAGTAATCGTAGGTTTTAATTGTTTGTGTGTTTGGTTTTGGTTAGGACACTACTTGACGAGTGAAACATTTCGAGACCTATGATATTGATTAAATTTAAGACGGTTCAATGGCTTTAAAAGACTTGTGGACATTACCTTGCATTTTCCAAGATCTTTCTAACATCAATCACTATATTATTTATTTCGATTGATTATGTAATACTTAGCATTACATATTTGTAAAGTTGAATTTACTCTTTCAATTTAATTGGACCGATAGGATTGACTTTATAGCTGTATATGTCTTATATATGTACTCTCTGTTGAATCAAGTGTCTGTTAATTATACGTAGGAAACGAATATTTCTAGTTTTGTGTGACTGGGATAGGAGAATTTATAAAAAGGTTTAAAATGACGTACAAAGCCATCGTAATAACACCCACAGGCCCATCTCTTCACTGGTGGCTGCTATGATCATGTGGATTGAGCTATCGTATACTCTGTTTCTAAAACTTTTTATCTATTTGAAATCTTTTGAGCGCTGCGAGGTTTCTTTAAGATCCCCCAAGATGATGTTTGAACAGAAGTTTTAAAGATGGCTTGATAATTTTCAACTGCTTTGCTATTTGTTCCTATGAATGGGTTTACTCAGGTCAGTAGACGTAGTCCATGATTTGAAAAGAAATATAAATCAGACGTTCTTTTATAAGTAACCTCTCTGTCGGAAAGTGGAATTGCATGCCAAATGGCTGAGTGGTGATAACTATATTATGAGTAGAAAATTACTGGTTATTAAATATTTATATATTTTATGTTGCTATTTAGAAATCGAGTAATAATCTTCTGAGGTATATTCAAAATTAAGTTATTACCATGTGTTTAAATTGTGACTAGTGATACATCTCGACAATTCACAATGTTATAGAACATTCCTGTGGATTAAGAAGTTGAAGAATATCACCCAGACATTTAAAACCCAAGAATGTATCCAAGTTTATGAGGTTAATGAGTTCAATGTAAAGCAAAATAAAACAATTGGGACTTTACTTGCCAAAATAACTGTTTTATATTCTTAAAAGATTTGGACAGAAATTAGAAACTAATGACGACTAAGCGAGTTATATTTGAAGAACCTAATAGTATCTAAACGCACTGAACTGAAAAAGGTAGGATATGAATGTAAAGGATGTTTCTGTCTATATCAATGATCCTCCATAACACAGAATTAACGTTTCAAATATGTTGACAATGTAGCCGCGAACCGAGAGGAAACAAGGTCACCAATGAATACAAAGGTTTGAACAACATTGAAGAAATATAAATACCGAGAAGAAATAAAAACATGTCAAATTCTAAATCTTCGGTTTCATCCATTGATGTATAAAATTTCAGTTAGGCATATAAGTTATTATAGGCCGGAAAGTACGAATCCATATTAAAACTCTTTAATTGAAATTGTGTGGGTGTGGGTTTTCTTGAATAGACGATATCTGATACCACTAAAGAAATTGCAAAAGACAAGACGTTTCGTAAGCAAGTGGATACCGTAAGTCTTTGGATGCCAACATCCGGTAACAGAAGTCATTGAGGGTATGTGCACGTGGCAGGGATTATGCAAACTGTGTTGAATGTTCATAAAATTTGCGAGGACTAACATAATGTGACTATAGCCAAAGCTCTAGTCTAGTCGTGACAACTACACGAATATTAATTTCCTATGTGCACTTTATAGTATATCATTTACACGTATATTACGAATGTAACGGCAATAAACAATTTGAATATGAAATATTAAATTTACATTGCATTGCAGACCCGATGAGAAGACATTACTAAATCTTTGATAAGGTTAAAACATACTGGCCATTGATTTGCATGGTGATAGATTTTATGTAGATTTCTAAAGTCCGAGTAAAGATGACACGATGTAACCAGGGTTAGTATATGATACAAAGATTAATCGTGATTTGTCGTTGTTTTTCCTTTTTTCTTTTTGATACTTCCTGGCTATACAAACCATTCCAAATCTATTTAGTTTCTTCCATTGAATTATGATTCAAGAGTTGAAAAGAGTTTTGAATACTGCGTTATATTTTCCAAGACGATTGTAACATTAATCAATATGCCGAATTATTGCATTGATGATATATAAATAAGCTTGACATAGTTAGAATTTCGACTTTCGCCGACGTTGCCAAAATCACAGAAAACTCTTGTAGCCTAAGTACATGATCAACATTGCCAAGAGATAAAAATATCAGCAGGTGCTTCTAGGTCTGTAATGATATCGAAGGGAAGTTATTGAGGGAGAAGAGCTAAAGTGCTTGACTTGCCATATTTGCAAGTTTGAGAAATATGGTGTTAATTAGTACAATAAGAACCTACATAAATATATTATTGGTCTTCTAAGGCGGACTAGGCCTGTTCAAGATTTAAAGAATTTAATCAGCATTTACACTACTCCTTATTCCGAGATAAGAACCATATTGAATCTTTGTAAATTATGTTCCTGTTTCCTAGCAACGATTATACTACATGGGAGATAGACGTGCTAAGTATATGAGCAAAGTATGTTGCAGGCAATAGGAAGGAAATGGTTTAAACGAGTGTAAATTTTGAAGGAAAAACAATAAAAACATTTGAGAGAAATATAGTGACCCTGCCAAATTCAGAGATTATAGAAAACGCTATGGCCCAAATTCTTTTGATACTTTGAGAGACTCTGATTGCAGATGGTAGCAAAAGGGACAGGAGAATATCAAGTCCTTTTTAAAACTATTGTTTTTAATCGCCTAGCGTGATACTGAATAAAGCAATCGGATACCAGTAGAAAAGGTTTCAATTCAAAAGACATTTCATAAGAAATGAATGCATTAAATTTCTGTATGCTATGGTAACAGAAGATAATGTTTGGATGGCCACGGGGAAAGTATTAAAATAACTTGTTTCACGGTTACAAAAATGTTAGGTTTTTAACTCACTGACGTCGGCTTCTAAACGATAGGAAAGCTATGATCTTACTGCAATGAAACTAAGAACATGTTGTATAATTTAAAGATTTCTTGATTCGAAGATGACGATATTTATGGTTTACACATTTCTTTTGGACAAAATGAGGAAACATATGATGCTTATATGAATGAAATACACTGGGTTAAAGCGACAGTTGCGAGGACAATTCAGTGCTGAAGGGAAAACAATGCATCATTTAGTGTATAATAATAGTTGGAAAATATGTATCTACGGAAGTTAATATATTGAGATCTAAACACGGTGTAGTGATGATACTTTTACACATTGAACGTACCTGATAATCAATGAAGTATTTGAAACACTTGATGAGGGTCGGTAAGATGTATTATATTCAATTTCAAATTAAGGTCACTGTGCAATGAAAGTGAATGTATACAGAGGAAAGTGAACGAGTGCTTAATTCGTTGAAGTAGCTTCTCTATATGTTACGATGCAAATTTGAAACAATTCTTTTCTACAAAAATAAGATAATATTGTTAAAAACACAGTAGACACTGTTGTAATAAATTGAGATGTTTTTAACAAATAAATAGACAGGAATAGTAAAGAAATTGATGTAATAGGACGTGTGGTCCTTATGTTATGCCAACGAGAGTCCACCATAAAAGAATATATTTTAAATATATTAGCAAGGCGAAAGGCACTATACAATATATATATTTATGTTGTTTTTTTTTGAAACGCAAGATCATGCAGTGTAATATAGAAGTATAATAAATTAGAAGTTTTATAATTATCTAATGCACCAATTCAGTATTATTAGTGACTGATGACAATAATGTCTTGGAAAATATAACACAATGTTTTTCAAGGAGCATCTTAGACGTTATCAAGTGGAATAAATTTAATAAACCCTAACGGTGGAATCAAGGATGTGTCACAAGCAAAAGAACCCATATAATGTCTGTATCTATTGATAACTACTCCATGCATTGATGGGTGTAGCGTAAACAACATGAGGGCATTATACTTGTTTAAGAAGAGTTAGGGTCATTCATCACTTAATTGTGTTAGTCTATATTAGAATTGAAGTAATTCACTTATGGTCACGATACTGCACAGAATTTGAAGACTTTGTTATTTTAAAATAATGCGCTGTAAATGGATATATTAGTCCATTTAGTTTTTTTAAAATTTGCTGCTGGAAAGAGGAGACACTTTTCATGATGCAACCAAATGAAAATCCTGTAGCGAATATTTGTATCCGCTTTTAATGCCCATTGTTACAGAGCGAATCTTGCTATTTAAACTCTTTCATAACACATGTGCGGTGTTGCTTACTTGGTAGGAAATAAAGAATATTGGTTTTGATACGTGTATTTTACAGAAGGTTATTAAACTTGTACGTATTATCAATGTTAAGGAAATGCAGAGTATTAAAGTGAATCCTTTCGGGCCATTCAAATTGCAGGCGTGAGGAGATGATGTTAGTTCATGTATACAAGGTTCAGATATGTTCCCCAACTGATAGTAATGGAATATATGTTGATATTTAAAGACTGAGTCGTGATCCAACGACTGCGTGAGGGGCATGCATTTGAATCTTCTTAAATATATTCAAAATGAAGCAATTGCTTAGTATTTAAATTTTGCATAACGACACAAATATACAATTGACAAAGTTACAGAAACTCTCGTGGAGTACTAGCTGCAGGAAAATCGCCCATATATTTTAAAGCGCAGCATGATATCCAAGTTTGTCAGGATACTCAGGGCAGTGTAAAGAAATAGAAGTAAAATAAGTACTCACTTGCCCATGTAACTGCCTTAATACAGGTTACTAATTACAAACAATAGTCTGGAAGAGAAATCTGAGACTAGTGTTAAAACAAGAATTAAGCCAGTTCTATTTTAAAGTAAATAATTACCTTTAAAACTAGTTATTATTCTGAAATGAAAAGGAATGAATGAATGTAAAGAATGCTTCTGTCTCATAGCAACTGTCCTGTACGATGCAAAATAATCGTGTTAAACATGTTAGCAAGCTAACAGAGAACAGAGAGGAAACAAAGTGACTAAATGAATACAAAGTTTGTAACAAGATTGTGGAAATATAAATACCGACAAGATTGTATATTTCTAAATATTTGATTGCATCAACTGATTTATTAGGAATACGAGATACCGAAGAGTATAAAATTCCAAGCCATATTTAAAACTCTTTCCATAAAAGAATTTGAGCCCTTTTGTATAGAGGAAATCAGATAGGATTCAACAGATTTGAATAGACTCATTGTGTCGCCAATACATGAATACAGGAACTCACTGCTTGCTATGGTAACACAAGCCAACGAAAAGATGAGCCGGTGGGAACCTTTCTTAGAGCGAGCTGTGCACATGTTTGAGAACCTTAGCCAAGACGAAAAAAATGTGACTATTGCCAAACTGTAGTCTAATCGCAACACATATATGAATAATGACTTGGTTTGTGCTTATTAGTATATTATTTGAACTTATAGGACCAGCGTAGTGGACATAAATATGGTTTGAAGAAAATTAGGCATTTCATTGTAGTAGATTTTACATAGGTTTATAAAGTGGCAAGACGGATGAGACGAATACGAAAGGGTTGGACAGTTTAATCCTCGGCAACATGTCCTAAAGTAAGGCATTCACTGGGGTCTAATTTATCCAGGGTTATAATGGAATAGAAGTAGTAATCGTAGGTTTTAATTGTTTGTGTGTTTGGTTTTGGTTAGGACACTGCTTGACGAGTGAAACATTTCGAGACCTATGATATTGATTAAATTTAAGACGGTTCAATGGCTTTAAAAGACTTGTGGACATTACCTTGCATTTTCCAAGATCTTTCTAACATCAATCACTATATTATTTATTTCGATTGATTATGTAATACTTAGCATTACATATTTGTAAAGTTGAATTTACTCTTTCAATTTAATTGGACCGATAGGATTGACTTTATAGCTGTATATGTCTTATATATGTACTCTCTGTTGAATCAAGTGTCTGTTAATTATACGTAGGAAACGAATATTTCTAGTTTTGTTTGACTGGGATAGGAGAATTTATAAAAAGGTTTAAAATGACGTACAAAGCCATCGTAATAACACCCACAGGCCCATCTCTTCACTGGTGGCTGCTATGATCTTGTGGATTGAGCTATCGTATACTCTTTTTATAAAACTTTTTATCTATTTGAAATCTTTTGAGCGCTGCGAGGTTTCTTTAAGATCCCCCAAGATGATGTTTGAACAGAAGTTTTAAAGGTGGCTTGATAATTTTCAACTGCTTTGCTATTTGTTCCAATGAATGGGTTTACTCAGGTCAGTAGACGTAGTCCATGATTGGAAAAGAAATATAAATCAGACGTTCTTTTATAAGTAACCTCTCTGTCGGAAAGTGGAATTGCATGCCAAATGGCTGAGTGGTGATAACTATATTATGAGTAGAAAATTACTGGTTATTAAATATTTATATATTTTATGTTGCTATTTAGAAATCGAGTAATAATCTTCTGAGGTATATTCAAAATTAAGTTATTACCATGTGTTTAAATTGTGACTAGTGATACATCTCGACAATTCACAATGTTATAGAACATTCCTGTGGATTAAGAAGTTGAAGAATATCACCCAGACATTTAAAACCCAAGAATGTATCCAAGTTTATGAGGTTAATGAGTTCAATGTAAAGCAAAATAAAACAATTGGGACTTTACTTGCCAAAATAACTGTTTTATATTCTTAAAAGATTTGGACAGAAATTAGAAACTAATGACGACTAAGCGAGTTATATTTGAAGAACCTAATAGTTTCTAAACGCACTGAACTGAAAAAGGTAGGAAATGAATGTAAAGTATGTTTCTGTCTATATCATTGATCCTCCATAACA
Organism: Megalonaias nervosa; assembly: GCA_016617855.1. Classification (NCBI taxonomy): domain Eukaryota; kingdom Metazoa; phylum Mollusca; class Bivalvia; order Unionida; family Unionidae; genus Megalonaias; species Megalonaias nervosa. Next base: position 70,888 of record JAECUM010005269.1, read on the forward strand.
CAGAATTAACGTTTCAAATATGTTGACAATGTAGCCGCGAACCGAGAGGAAACAAGGTCACCAATGAATACAAAGGTTTAAACAACATTGAAGAAATATAAATACCGAGAAGAAATAAAAACATGTCAAATTCTAAATCTTCGGTTTCATCCATTGATGTATAAAATTTCAATTAGGCATATAAGTTATTATAGGCCGGAAAGTACGAATCCATATTAAAACTCTTTAATTGAAACCGTGTGGGTGTGGGTTTTCTTGGATAGACGATATCTGATACCACTAAAGAAATTGCAAAAGACAAGACGTTTCGTAAGCAAGTGGATACCGTAAGTCTTTGGATGCCAACATCCGGTAACAGAAGTCATTGAGGGTATGTGCACGTGGCAGGAATTATGCAAACTGTGTTGAATGTTCATAAAATTTGCGAAGACGAACATAATGTAACTATAGCCAAAGCTCTAGTCTAGTCGTGACAACTACACGAATATTAATTTCCTATGTGCACTTTATAGTATATCATTTACACGTATATTACGAATATAACGGCAATAAACAATTTGAATATGAAATATTAAATTTATATTGCATTGCAGACCCGATGAGAAGACATAACTAAATCTTTGATAAGGTTAAAACATACTGGCCATTGATTTGCATGGTGATAGATTTTATGTAGATTTCTAAAGTCCGAGTAAAGATGACACGATGTAACCAGGGTTAGTATATGATACAAAGATTAATCGTGATTTGACGTTGTTTTTCCTTTTTTCTTTTTGACACTTCCTGGCTATACAAACCATTCCAAATCTATTAAGTTTCTTCCATTGAATTATGATTCAAGAGTTGAAAGAGTTTTGAATACTGCGTTATATTTTCCAAGACGATTGTAACATTAATCAATATGCCGAATTATTGCATTGATGATATATAAATAAGCTTGACGTAGTTAGAATTTCGACTTTCGCCGACGTTGCCAAAACCACAGAAAACTCTTGTAGCCTAAGTACATGAACAACATTGGCAAGAGATAAAAATATCAGCAGGTGCTTCTAGGTCTGTAATGATATCGAAGGGAAGTTATTGAGGGAGAAGAGCTAAAGTGCTTGACTTGCCATATTTGCAAGTTTGAGAAATATGGTGTTAATTAGTACAATAAGAACCTACATAAATATATTATTGGTCTTCTAAGGCGGACTAGGCCTGTTCAAGATTTAAAGAATTTAATCAGCATTTACACTACTCCTTATTCCGAGATAAGAACCATATTGAATCTTTGTAAATTATGTTCCTGTTTCCTAGCAACGATTATACTACATGGGAAATAGACGTGCTAAGTATATGAGCAAAGTATGTTGCAGGCAATAGGAAGGAAATGGTTTAAACGAGTGTAAATTTTGAAGGAAAAACAATAAAAACATTTGAGAGAAATATAGTGACCCTGCCAAATTCAGAGATTATAGAAAACGCTATGGCCCAAATTCTTTTGATACTTTGAGAGACTCTGATTGCAGATGGTAGCAAAAGGGACAGGAGAATATCAAGTCCTTTTTAAAACTATTGTTTTTAATCGCCTAGCGTGATACTGAATAAAGCAATCGGATACCAGTAGAAAAGGTTTCAATTCAAAAGACATTTCATAAGAAATGAATGCATTAAATTTCTGTATGCTATGGTAACAGAAGATAATGTTTGGATGGCCACGGGGAAAGTATTAAAATAACTTGTTTCACGGTTACAAAAATGTTAGGTTTTTAACTCACTGACGTCGGCTTCTAAACGATAGGAAAGCTATGATCTTACTGCAATGAAACTAAGAACATGTTGTATAATTTAAAGATTTCTTGATTCGAAGATGACGATATTTATGGTTTACACATTTCTTTTGGACAAAATGAGGAAACTTATGATGCTTAGATAAATGAAATACACTGGGTTAAAGCGACAGTTGCGAGGACAATTCAGTGCTGAAGGGAAAACAATGCATCATTTAGTGTATAATAATAGTTGGAAAATATGTACCTACGGAAGTTAATATATTGAGATCTAAACACGGTGTAGTGATGATACTTTTACACATTGAACGTACCTGATAATCAGTGAAGTATTTGAAACACTTGATGAGGGTCGGTAAGATGTATTATATTCAATTTCAAATTAAGGTCACTGTGCAGTGAAAGTGAATGTATACAGAGGAAAGTGAACGAGTGCTTAATTCGTTGAAGTAGCTTCTCTATATGTTACGATGCAAATTTGAAACAATTCTTTTCTACAAAAATAAGATAATATTGTTAAAAACACAGTAGACACTGTTGTAATAAATTGAGATGTTTTTAACAAATAAATATACAGGAATAGTAAAGAAATTGATGTAATAGGACGTGTGGTTCTTATGTTATGCCAACGAGAGTCCACCATAAAAGAATATATTTTAAATATATTAGCAAGGCGAAAGGCACTATACAATGTATGTTTTTTTTTTGAAACGCAAGATCATGCAGTGTAATATAGAATAATAATAAATTAGATGTTTTATAATTATCTAATGCACCAATTCAATATTATTAGTGACTGATGAGAATAATGTCTTGGAAAATATAACACAATGTTTTTCAAGGAGCATCTTAGACGTTATCAAGTGGAATAAATTTAATAAACCCTAACGGTGGAATCAAGGATGTGTCACAAGCAAAAGAACCCATATAATGTCTGTATCTATTGATAACTACTCCATGCATTGATGGGTGTAGCGTAAACAACATGAGGGCATTATACATGTTTAAGAAGAGTTAGGGTCATTCATCACTTAATTGTGCTAGTCTATATTAGAATTGAAGTAATTCACTTATGGTCACGATACTGCACAGAATTTGAAGACCTTGTTATTTTAAAATAATTCGCTGTAAATGGATATATTAGTCCATTTAGTTTTTTAAAATTTGCTGCTGGAAAGAGGAGACACGTTTCATGATACAACCAAATGAAAATCCTGTAGCGAATATTTGTATCCGCTTTTAATGCCCATTGTTACAGAGCGAATCTTGCTATTTAAACTCTTTCATAACACATGTGCGGTGTTGCTTACTTGGTAGGAAATAAAGAATATTGGTTTTGATACGTGTATTTTACAGAAGGTTATTAAACTTGTACGTATTATCAATGTTAAGGAAATGCAGAGTATTAAAGTGAATCCTTTCGGGCCATTCAAATTGCAGGCGTGAGGAGATGATGTTAGTTCATGTATACAAGGTTCAGATATGTTCCCCAACTGATAGTAATGGAATATATGTTGATATTTAAAGACTGAGTCGTGATCCAACGACTGCGTGAGGGGCATGCATTTGAATCTTCTTAAATATATTTAAAATGAAGCAATTGCTTAGTATTTAAATTTTGCATAACGACACAAATATACAATTGACAAAGTTACAGAAACTCTCGTGGAGTACTAACTTCAGGAAAATCGCCCATATATTTTAAAGCGCAGCATGATATCCAAGTTTGTCAGGATACTCAGGGCAGTGTAAAGAAATAGAAGTAAAATAAGTACTCACTTGCCCATGTAACTGCCTTAATACAGGTTACTAATTACAAACAATAGTCTGGAAGAGAAATCTGAGACTAGTGTTAAAACAAGAATTAAGCCAGTTCTGTTTTAAAGTAAATAATTACCTTTAAAACTAGTTATTATTCTGAAATGAAAAGGAATGAATGAATGTAAAGAATGCTTCTGTCTCATAGCAACTGTCCTGTACGACGCAAAATAATCGTTTTAAACGTGTTAGGACACTAACAGAGAACAGAGAGGAAGCAAAGTGACTAAATGAATACAAAGTTTGTAACAAGATTGTGGAAGTATAAATACCGACAAGATTGTACATTTCTAAATATTTGATTGCATCAACTGATTTATTAGGAATACGAGATACCGAAGAGTATAAAATTCCAAGCCATATTTAAAACTCTTTCCATAAAAGAATTTGAGCCCTTTTGTATAGAGGAAATCAGATAGGATTCAACAGATTTGAATAGACTCATTGTGTCGCCAATACATGAATAGAGGAACTCACTGCATGCTATGGTAACACAAGCCAACGAAAAGATGAGCCGGTGGGAACCATTCTTAGAGCGAGCTGTGCACATGTTTGAGAACCTTAGCCAAGACGAAAAAAATGTGACTATTGCCAAACTGTAGTCTAATCGCAACACATATATGAATAATGATTTGGTTTGTGCTTATTAGTATATTATTTGAACTTATAGGACCAGCGTAGTGGACATAAATATGGTTTGAAGAAAATTAGGCATTTCATTGTAGTAGATTTTACATAGGTTTATAAAGTGGCAAGACGGATGAGACGAATACGAAAGGGTTGGACAGTTTAATCCTCGGCAACATGTCCTAAAGTAAGGCATTCACTGGGGTCTAATTTATCCAGGGTTATAATCGGATAGAAATAGTCATCGTGGGTTTTAATTGTTTGTGTGTTTGGTTTTGGTTAGGACACTACTTGACGAGTGAAACATTTCGAGACCTATTATATTGATTAAATTTAAGACGGTTCAATGGCTTGAAAAGACTTGTGGACATTACCTTGTAGTTTCCAAGATCTTTCTAACCTCAATCAATATATTATTTATTTCGATTGGTTATGTAATACTTAGCATTACATATTTGTAAAGTTGAATTTACTCTTTCAATTTAATTGGACCGATAGGATTGACTTTATAGCTGTATATGTCTTATATATGTACTCTCTGTTGAATCAAGTGTCTGTTAATTATACGTAGGAAACGAATATTTCTAGTTTTGTTTGACTGGGATAGGAGAATTTATAAAAAGGTTTAAAATGACGTACAGAGCCATCGTAGTAACACCCACAGGCCCATCTCTTCACTGGTGGCTGCTATGATCTTGTGGATTGAGCTATCGTATACTCTGTTTATGAAACCTTTTATCTATTTGAAACCTTTTGAGCGCTGCGAGGTTTCTTTGTTTAAGATCCCCTAAGATGATGTTTGAACAGAAGTTTTAAAGGTAGCTTGATAATTTTGAACTTCTTGCTATTTGTTCCAATGAATGGGTTTACTCAGGTCAGTAGACGTAGTCCATGATTTGAAAAGAAATAAAATTAGACATTCTTGTATAAGTAACCTCTCTGTCGGAAAGTGGAATTGCATGTCAAATGGCTGAGTGGTGATAACTATATTATGAGTAGAAAATTACTGGTTATTAAATATTTATATATTTTATGTTGCTATTTAGAAATCGAGTAATAATCTTCTGAGGTATATTCAAAATTAAGTTATTACCATGTGTTTAAATTGTGACTAGTGATAGATCTCGACAATTCACAATGTTATAGATCATTCCTGTAGATTAAGAAGTTGAAGAATATCACCCAGACATTTAAAACCCAAGAATGTATCCAAGTTTATGAGGTTAATGAGTTCAATGTAAAGCAAAATAAAACAATTGGGACTTTACTTGCCAAAATAACTGTTTTATATTCTTAAAAGATTTGGACAGAAATTAGAAACTAATGACGACTAAGCGAGTTATATTTGAGGAACCTAATAGTTTCTAAACGCACTGAACTGAAAAAGGTAGGAAATGAATGTAAAGTATGTTTCTGTCTATATCATTGATCCTCCATAACACAGAATTAACGTTTCAAATATGTTGACAATGTAGCCGCGAACCGAGAGGAAACAAGGTCACCAATGAATACAAAGGTTTAAACAACATTGAAGAAATATAAATACCGAGAAGAAATAAAAACATGTCAAATTCTAAATCTTCGGTTTCATCCATTGATGTATAAAATTTCAATTAGTCATATAAGTTATTATAGGCCGGATAGTACGAATCCATATTAAAACTCTTTAATTGAAACTGTGTGGGTGTGGGTTTTCTTGAATAGACGATATCTGATACCACTAAAGAAATTGCAAAAGACAAGACGTTTCGTAAGCAAGTGGATACCATAAGTGTTTGGATGCCAACATCCGGTAACAGAAGTCATTGAGGGTATGTGCACGTGGCAGGAATTATGCAAACTGTGTTGAATGTTCATAAAATTTGCGAAGACGAACATAATGTAACTATAGCCAAAGCTCTAGTCTAGTCGTGACAACTACACGAATATTAATTTCCTATGTGCACTTTATAGTATATCATTTACACGTATATTACGAATGTAACGGCAATAAACAATTTGAATATGAAATATTAAATTTACATTGCATTGCAGACCCGATGAGAAGACATTACTAAATCTTTGATAGGTTAATACAGACTGGCCATTGAATTGCATGGTGATAGATTTTATGTAGATGTCTAACGACCGAGTAAAGATGACACGATTATACAAGGGCTATAATGTTTAGTGTTCTGAAACAAGATGAAACCCAATTCATTCATTAGAACCTAATAACTGCAGGGTTAGTATATTATTCAAAGCTTAGTCGTGATTTGTCGTTGGTTTTCCTTTTTTCTTTGCGACACTTCCTGGCAAGACAAACCATTCGAAATCTATTAAATTTCTTCCACTGAATTATGATTCAAGAGTTGAAAAGAGGTTTGAAGACTGCGTTATATTTTCCACGACAATTGCCACATCACTAGTCTGACTGTGACATGAATGTAAGTTTCGTATGTGCACATTATAGACACTTATTTAAGCGTACATTACAAATGTAGTGACAATAAACAATTTGAACATCGAAATATTACAGGAAGATTAAACTACAGACCGGAAGAGAAGACGTTAATAAAGGTTTCATAAGATTTGGGCATACTTCCGTCTTAAGTGTGTTGTGTTAGACTTTTCTTAGATATCTAGCGACAGACGAAGGAGATACGTCACGCCGAGGTTATAACCTATAGTGTTTTGCAATCATAGTTAACTCTAAGTCATTCATTAGAATCTAATAACTGCAGAGTTATGATGGGATACACAGATTAATGGTTGTTTTCCTCTGTTGTTATCAAGGTATCTGAGAAGAGAGGAAACAAAGCCACCAAATGAATACAAAAGTTTGAAAGAACATCGAAGAAATATAAATACCGAGAAGAAATTAAAACTTGTATTGTTCTAAATATTTAATTTTATTACCTAATTTATTCCGGTTACAAGTTAATAAAGAGCCCAAAAATACCAAACAATATTTCAAACTCTTTCCATAAAACTCTTTGGGTCATTTGATATTGAGGAAATCTAATACTACCCAACAGATAAAATTAGACAAGACGTATCGCAAAGAAATAAATGCAGTAAGTCATTCCATGTTATGTTAACATAAGTCCATGAAAAGGTGAGTACGTGGGAAGCATTATGTGAGTCGTGCACAAGTGTAACAAAATTTGCCAAGACGATCAAAATACGACTATTGCCAAACATCTAGTCCTATTGAAACACAAATATGAATAATGGCTTCTTGTGTGCTGATGAGAATATTATTTAAACTAATAGCACCGCAATAACGGAAATAAATAACGTCCAAAAATTAGTCATTACATTGTATTAGTTTTTAAATATGTATATAAAGACCGCGTAAGGATGAGACGGATATGAAAGGGTTGAAAAGGTTGATCCTATGTAACATGCCCTAAACTATGTCATTGACTGGCATCTAATAAATTCAGGGTTATAATGTGATATACAAATATTAATCGTGTGTTTTCCTTTTTGTGTATGTTTGCTCAGGACAGTCTTAGTCGAGTTAAATCTCTAGCGATCTACCTTCTTTTTTTAATATTATGATTATAGAATGGGTTCAAAAACTTTTGAAGATTGCTTTGTATTTTCCAAGACCATTCTTACATCAGTCACTATATTGATTATTTCGAATGATTATATAAGATCAAGCTTTACATATTTGTAAATTCGAATTTCCTCTTTCAGTTTAATTACACGGAAAAGATTGACGTTATAGCTGTATATTTATTTTATACTTGTTCTATATGTTGAATGAAGTGTCCGTAAATTACAATTAGTAAACCAATATTTGTGTGTTTGTCTGGCCCTGACTGGGGAATTTATCCAAAGGTTTGAAATTAAGTGCAAAGCCATTGTAAAGCTTTCCACAGGCCCACCCTTTCACTGGCGCTTGTTACGATCTAGAGGAAAGAGCTATGGTGTTAATTTGTTTATACATGTCTAATGAGAGCTTTAGAGCAGTGTGCGATGTCTTCGTGTGAGATTTTCCAAGATGTGTTTTTGAAAATAAATTGCAGATGGCGAGATAGATTTCAACTGCACTGAAAATTGTTGTCATGAACGGATTCTCTCACAGCATTAGATGCAGTCACCGCTTTTAAAACAAATATCAAACAGATACACATTAATAAGGTAAATCTCTTGAGGAAAGTGCATATGCAGGTCACTTGACAAAGAGATGATAAATATTTTATGAGTATAAAATAAACAAGTTAATGAATATTTTTAGATTTTTTGTCGATACGTAGAATCTAAGTAGTAATATTTCTGAAATACATTCAAAATGAAGACATCCCGTGGAGTTGCACTCTTGAATATCGTTACAAGTAGACAATTGACAAAGATATTGAACAATCTTCTTCTATAAGAACTAGACGATAATCGCCGATATATTTAAAGCCCAGTTTTGAAACAGAGAGAAAAAAACGTCACAAATGAATAGAAAGCATACAATGACTTTGAAGAAATATAAATACCGATCGAGTAACTTGTGAAACACCTATTAGGGACACAAGTTACTAAAGAGTCGGAAAATACCTGACTTTATTTCAAACTGTTTTTATAAAACACTTTCGGACGAATTTGTATAGAGGAAATCTGATACCGCTCAACCCAATTCAATAGACAAGCCCTGTCGGAACCAAATGAATACAGGAACACATTGCATGCTACGTGAGCACGTGGGAAGCATTATGTGAGCCGTGCACACGTGTTACAAAAATTGCCAAGGGAAAGAAAATATGACTATTGCCAAATATCTAATCGCTTCTTGTGTGCAGATTAGAATATTATTTAAACTAATAACACCACTGTAACGGAAATAAAGAATGGTAAAAAATTAGTCATTACATTGTATTAGATTGTATATAAAGAAACATAAGTGAAATAAGATGTCGCGCACTCGTGCATCTTCCATATATTCGTTACTAATTACAAACAAATTACAATACTCTTGGACACAAATGAGAAACCTGGGTTAAAATAACGACCTTGCCTGGACTATTAAACCAATAGCCTTTAAAAATTTCTCCTTTCTCTGAACTAAAAGCAATATCAAATGAATATCAAGGATGTGTTTCTCTCATAGCAACGTTCCTCCATGATCCAAGATAACCATATTAAACATACAAGCAAGGTAGTTGGGAATAGAGACAAGACAAAGTCACCAAATCAAAACAAGGTTGAAAATAACTTTTTTGAGAAAATGGAATTATCGAGTCGAAATTAAAACTTGTAAACTTGTAACGCCTTGATTTCATCGACTAATTTGTGAAAAAACCAATTAGGAATAGAACTTAGTCGATAGCCATTAAATACCATTCCATATTTCAAACTCTTTCAATCAACACATTGGGACTTTTATACAGACGAAATCTGATACCACAGGACAGATTAGACAACGTATTCTGTAAAAGTATGAATACAATAACTCATTGTATGCTATGGTAACAAGTCAATAAAGGTGGATCACGTGAGAAGCTCCTTGTAAGTCGTGCAAACGTTATACAAAATTTGCCAAGACGAACATAATGTGGCTATTGCCATATTTCTAGTGGAATTGCAAAAAATATAAATTTTGGCTTCGTGTGTTTTCTTGATAGAATATTATTTAAAATTTATTACCAACATATCGGAAATAAAATAGGTTAAATCAAACTGCCCACTTAATTGTATTAGATTTTATATAGTCATATAAAGACCGTTGAAATCATTTGAGGGGTATGGGCTTTCTTTGTTTAAGATCTCCAATACAAAGTCAATGCGTTTGAAACAAATATAATAGAGAAGGGCATTAATGAAGGCCAATCTCTTGGGGAATGTGCAGTTGCAGTCCAAATGACAATGATTTGCTAAATATTTCATGAGTATAATATACTCTGCATAATGACTATTTCTATATTTTATCTTAATATTTCACGACCGGACAGAAATAAACTTCTGAAATGCAATCCAACTTCAGTCATTGCTTATTATTTCACTTTGTCAAGCAATACAAATTGACAATTGACAGCGTCACAGAACACACTTGTAGAAAAAGAACTTGAAGAAAAATCGACTAGATATTTGAAGCCCAGCATGGCATTCACGTCGATTAGGACAATGAGGGCAGTGGAGAGCAAAGAAGTAAAGAAAAGAGGTCACTTGCACATATAACTGCCTTAGCATTGTTACTAATTACAAACAATACTCTTGGACGAAACTTTGAAACTGGTATCAAAATACCCAATAAGTCTACTTCTACGTTTATGAAATTATAACATTTAAAACTACTCTTTATTAAGATCTGATAAAGATAGTAACTGAATGTAAAGGATATTTCTGTCTCATAGCAACGGTCCTTCAAGATAAAAAAATAAAATTTTAAATATATTAGCAAAGCAATAAGTAATTGGAAACCGAGAGGGAACAAGGTCACCAAATTAATAGAAAGTTTTAAACAATATTGAAGAAATATAAATACCCAGAAGAATTAAATTATTTAAAATTCTAAATCTTTGACTTCATCAACTGATTTAGGAAAATTCATTTACGTATATAAGTTATGAAAGGGCCGGAAAATACCATTCGATGTTGAAAACTATTTTGATAAAACACTTTGGGTAGTCTTCAATAGAAGAAATCTATTAGCACTAAACAAACTGAAATGGATAAAACATTTTCTAAACAAATGAATGCCATAACTCTTTGTATCGTATAATAACAGAAGTTATTGAAAGGATGAGGATATGGGAAGCAATATGTAAGCTGTGTATACTATTTACCAAATTTGTCTAGACGAAAATAATGTGACTAGTGTCAGACTCTAGTCTAATTATGATAAATACATGAATATTAGTTTCGTTTATGCACATTATATAATATCATTTAAGTGTATATTACGAATGTAACGACAATAAACATTTTGAACATCAAAATATTACAGGAGCATTAAATTGAAGATCGGAAGAGAAGACGTTAATAAATCTTTCATAAGATTAAGGCATACTTCCGACATAATTGTATTGTGTTAAACCTTTCTTAGATATCTAACGACTGACTAAAGCTGACAGATCACGCCAGAGTTATAACGTATAGTGTTCTGCAAACATTCTCAACACTTAGGCATTTATTAGAATCTAATAACTGCAGAGTTATTATGGGAGATAAAGATTAATCGTTGGTTTTCTCTGTTGTTTGCAAGGTATCTGAGAAGAGAGAGGAATCATTCGCCAAATGAATAAAATGTTTTAAAGGATATAGAAGAAATATAGATACCGAGAAGGAATGAAAACTTGTATGCTTCTAAATATTTAATTTCATTAACTGATTTATTCCGGTTGCAGGTACTAAATGGGACCAGAAAATATCAATCAATATTTCAGACTCGTTCCATAAAACACTTTGGGTCATTTTATATTGAGGAAATCTAATACCATCCAACTAATTCTAATAGACAAGACATCTCGCAAGGAATTAATACAGGAACTGAATGCATGTTATGGCAGCCTAAGTCCCTGAAAGGATGAGCACGTGGGAAGCATTATGTGAGCCGTGCACTCGTGTTACAAAATTTGGGAAGACGAACAAACTATGACTATTGCCAAATATCTAGTCTTTTCGAAACACAAATATGAATTTTAACTTCTTATGTGCTCATTAGAATATCATTCAAAATGATAGCACCAGTGTAACGGAAATAGATATGGTTAAAAATTGATCATTACATTGCGTTAGATTTTATATAGCTATATAAAGACCGATTAAGGATGACACGAATACGAATGGGTTTAAATGCTTGATCCTCTGTAACACGATCAAAGCTAAGGCATTCATTGGCATCTAATAAATTCAGGGTTATAATGGGATACAAATATCAATCGTGTGTTTTCCTTTATGTCTACTTTGTGCTTAGGACAGTTATGGACGAGTGTAATGTCTCGGATTCTGTCATATATCTGTACGTTTATGATGATAGAAGGGGTTCATATACTTTTGAACATTGTTTTCTGTATTTACCAAGACCTTTCAAACATCAATCACTATATTGATTCTCGATTGATTATATAAGATTGGGCTTTACTCTTTTGTAAATTCGAATTTCCTCTATCAATCTAATTACACCGAAAGATTGACGTTGTAGCGGTATATTTATTTTATATTTGTACTATATTTTTAATGGAGTTTCTGTAAATTACAATTAGGAAACCAGTATTTATGTGTTTGTCTGACCTTGACTGGGGAAGTTATAAAATGGTTTGAAATCAAGTACAATGCCATTGTAATGCTATCGACAGGCAATGTTTCACTGGCGGCTGTTATGATCGAGTGGAAATTGCTACTGTATTCAGTTGTTTATACATGTCTTGTCTGCTTGAAATCTTTTGAGCAATGTGCGATTTCTTGGTGTAAATTTTCTCAAGATGTGTTTTTGAAAAGAGACTGCGGATGGCGTGATATTTTCCAACTGCATTGAAATTTGTTGGTATGAATGGATTTTCTTAAAGCATTAGATGCAGTCATTGCTTTTAAAACAAATAACAAATAGATACATCTTAAGAAGGTAAATCTCTTGAGGAACGTGCAATTGCAGGTCACATGAGAAAGAGATGATACATATTTTAATGGGTATAAAATATACAGGTTAATGAATATTTAGAGTTTTATGTGGATACCAAGAATTCCTGTACTAATAATTCTGAAATACATTCAGAATTAAGACATTGCCTGTTGTTTCATTCTTGAATAGCATTACAACTGAACAATTGAGAAAGTTATTGAACTATCTTCTTCTAAAAAAACTAGACGATAATCGCCCAGACATTTAAAGCCCAGCGTGGAAACAGCGACAAAATAACGGGACCTAAAAGAATGAAAAGTTTTAAAATAACTTTGAAGAAAAAGAAATACCTATCAACTAACTTGTGAAAAACCTATTATTGATACAAGTTGCTAAGGAGCCGGAAAATACCAAGCCATATTTCAAACTCTTTTGATAAAACACTTTTGGTCTTTTTGTATAGAGTAAATCTGATACCACTCAACAGGGTTCAGTAGACAAGCCCTGTCGGAACTAAATGAATACAGGAACTCATTGCATGCTATGGTAACCTAACTCAATGAAAGGATGAGCACGTGGGAAGGCTTATGTGAGCCGTGCACACGTGTTACAAAAGTTGCCATGGCGGACAAACTAGGACTATTGCCAAATATCGTAGTCGCTTCTTGTGTGCTGATTAGAATATTATTTAAACTAATAGCACCACTGTAACGGAAATAAAGAATGTTAAAAAATTAGTCATTACATTGTAGTAGATTTTAAGTAGTTATATAAAGACCGCGTAAGGATGAGACTGATATGAAAGGGTTGAAAAGTTTGATCCTCTGTAACAGGCAGTAAACTGTGTCATTGACTGGCATCTAATAAATTCAGGGTTATTGGGATATACAAATACTAATCGTGTGTTTTCCTTTTTGTGTATGCTTGCTTAGGACAATTTTAGACGAATTAAATTTCTCGCGATCTACCATCTTTCTTTACTATTATGATTATAGAAGGGGTTCAAATACTTTTGAAGATTGCATTGTATTTTCCAAGACCTTTCTAATATCAGTCACTGTACTGATTATATTGATTGATTATATAAGATTAAGCTTTAATGATTTGTAAATTCGAATTTCCTCTTTCAGTTTAGATACACCGAAAAGATTGACGTTATAGCTGTATATTTATTTTATACTTGCACTATGTTTAATGAATTGTCTGCAAATTACAATTAGTAAACCAACAATTGTGTGTTTTTCTGATCCTGTCCGGGGAATTTATAAAAAGGTTTGAAATTAAGTACAAAGCCATTGTAATGCTTTCCACAGGCCCATCCTTACACTGGCGCTTGTTACGGTCGAGTGGAAAGAGCTAGTGTATTCAGTTGTTTACAAATGTGTCGTCTACTGAAATTTTTGAGGAGTGTGCGATTTCTTCGTGTAGGATTTCCCAAGATGTGTTTTTGAAAATAAATTGCAGATGGCGAGATATTTTTCAGCTGCACTGAAATTTGTTGTTATGAACGGATTTTCTCACAGCATTAGATGCAGTCATCGCTTTTAAAACAAATATCAAACAGATACACATTAATAAGGTAAATCTCTTGAGGAAAGTGCAATTGAAGATCACATGACAAAGAGATGATAAAGCTTTTATGAGTATAAAATATGCAAGTGAATGAATATTTATAGATTTTATGCCGATAATTAGAATCTAAGTAGTAATATTTCTGAAATACATTCAAAATGAAGACATCCCCTGGTGTTTCAGTTTTGAATTGCGTTACAACTAGACAGTTGAGAAAGTTATTGAACAGTCTTCTTGTATAAGAACTAGACGATACTCTCCCAGATATTTAAAGCCCAGCTTTGAAACAGAGAGAAAATAACGTCACCAAATGAATAGAAAGTTTAAAATGACTTTGAAGAAATATAAATACCGATCAACTAGCTTGTGAAACACCAGTTAGGGATACAAAACACTAAAGAGTGGGAAAATACCAAACCATCTTTCAAACTCTTTTCTTAAAACACTTTCGGACGTTTTGTATAGAGGAAATCTGATACCACTCAGCAGAATTCAAAAGACAAGCCCTGGCGGAACCAAATGAATACAGGAACTCACGGCATGCTTTGGTAACCTAACTCTATCAAAGGATGAGCACGTGGGAAGCATTGCCTAAGTTGTGCACACGTTTTACAAAATTGTCAAGACGATGAAATGTGATTTTTGCGAAATATCTAGTCTGATTGTAACAAATATATGAATATCGGCTCTTTATAGAATATTATTGAAACTTCTAGTACCAAAGCAGCGGAGATAAATAAGGTTAAAGCACATTAGTCATTTCAAGGAATTAGATTTTATATCGCTATTTTAAGCAAGATTAAGAATGACACAATGATGAAAGGGTTGCAAATTTTTCTCCTCTGCATCTTATATATATATATATATATATATATATATATATATATATATATATTCTAATTTCCTGTTTCCATTTAATTACACCGAGAGGATTCACATTATAGCTGTATTCTTCTTTTATATTAGTACTATATGTTTAATCATGTTTTTGTCAAATACTCATTGGAAACCAGTTTGTGCGTTTGTCTTAATCCGAGAGGAGAGTTTATAGAACAGTTTGAAATGAAGTACATTGTTATCGGAATAAGAACCACACGCCCATCCTTTCACTTGCGTCCGTTACAATCAGATGGAAGAGATATTGTAGTCATCGTTTATATAACATTTTGTCTATTGAAATCATTTGCGAGTTGTGCGATTTCTTCCGTTAAGGTGCCCCAAGATGCTTTTTGAAAAGATTTTTAAAGATGGCTTGATATTTTTCAACTTACATTCTCCTAATGTACGAATTTCCTCAAAGGATTAGACGCAGTTCTGTGAGATTTCATCGTGTATGATATACAAAGATGTATTTTTGAAAAGAAATTTAAGATGCCATGACATGTTTCAGCTCCATTTATATTTGTTGGTAATAAACGATTTTCTCAAAGCATTAGACGCAGTCCATGATTTTGAAACAAATATTAATCAGGCGCACATTTATAAGTTAAATCATTGGGGAAAGTGGATTTGCAAGTCACGTCACAAGAAAATGATAATATTTTATAAGTATAAAATATACAGGACAAGGATATTTGATTGATTTTATGTCGATATCTAGAAAGATAGTAGTGATAGCATTCTGAAATACATTCAGGTGCACATTTATTAGGTAAGTCATTGGGGAATGTGGATTTGCAAGTCACGTCACAAGGAAATTATAAATATTTTGTATGCATAAAATATACAGGGTAAGAATATTTGATCTATTTTATGTCCATATCTAGAAAGATAGTAGTGATAGTGTTCTGAAATACATTCAAAATGAAGTAATTGATTGGTATTTCAGTTTTGAATAGCGTTGGAAGTAGACAATGGTCAGAGTTATAGAACAATATTGTTGAATAAGAACTTGAGAAAATCTTCCACAGATATAAAGCCCAGGACAGTGTTCACAATTGTCAGAATGAGGGCAATATAAAGAAACATAAGTGAAATAAGATGTCGCTTATCCATGTATCTTCCATATATCCGTTACTAACTACAAACAAATTACAATACTCTTGGACACAAATGCGAAACCTGGGTTAAAACAACGACCTTGCCTGGACTATTAAACCAATAGTATTTAAAATTTCTCCTTTCTCTGAACTAAAAGCAATATCAAATGAATATCAAGGATGTGTTTCTCTCATAGCAACGTTCCTCCATGATCCAAGATAACCATATTAAACATACAAGCAAGGTAGTTGGGAATAGAGACAAGACAAAGTCACCAAATCAAAACAAGGTTGAAAATAACTTTTTTGAGAAAATGGAATTATCGAGTCGAAATTAAAACTTGTAAACTTGTAACGCCTTGATTTCATCGACTAATTTGTGAAAAAACCAATTAGGAATAGAACTTAGTCGATAGCCATTAAATACCAATCCATATTTCAAACTCTTTCAAACAACACATTGGGACTTTTATACAGACGAAATCTGATACCACAGGACAGATTAGACAACGTATTCTGTAAAAGTATGAATACAATAACTCATTGTATGCTATGGGTAACAAGTCAATAAAGGTGGATCACGTGAGAAGCTCCTTGTAAGTCGTGCAAACGTTATACAAAATTTGCCAAGACGAACATAATGTGGCTATTGCCATATTTCTAGTGGAATTGCAAAAAATATAAATTTTGGCTTCGTGTGTTTTCTTGATAGAATATTATTTAAAATTTATTACCAACATATCGGAAATAAAATAGGTTAAATCAAACTGCCCACTTAATTGTATTAGATTTTATATAGTCATATAAAGACCGTTGAAATCATTTGAGGGGTATGGGCTTTCTTTGTTTAAGATCTCCAATAAAAAGTCAATGCGTTTGAAACAAATATAATAGAGAAGGGCATTAATGAAGGCCAATCTCTTGGGGAATGTGCAGTTGCAGTCCAAATGACAATGATTTGCTAAATATTTCATGAGTATAATATACTCTGCATAATGACTATTTCTATATTTTATCTTAATATTTCACGACCGGACAGAAATAAACTTCTGAAATGCAATCCAACTTCAGTCATTGCTTATTATTTCACTTTTGTCAAGCAATACAAATTGACAATTGACAGCGTCACAGAACACACTTGTAGAAAAAGAACTTGAAGAAAAATCGACTAGATATTTGAAGCCCAGCATGGCATTCACGTCGATTAGGACAATGAGGGCAGTGGAGAGCAAAGAAGTAAAGAAAAGAGGTCACTTGCACATATAACTGCCTTAGCATTGTTACTAATTACAAACAATACTCTTGGACGAAACTTTGAAACTGGTATTAAAATACCCAATAAGTCTACTTCTACGTTTATGAAATTATAACATTTAAAACTACTCTTTATTAAGATCTGATAAAGATAGTAACTGAATGTAAAGGATATTTCTGTCTCATAGCAACGGTCCTTCAAGATAAAAAAATAAAATTTTAAATATATTAGCAAAGCAATAAGTAATTGGAAACCGAGAGGGAACAAGGTCACCAAATTAATAGAAAGTTTTAAACAATATTGAAGAAATATAAATACCCAGAAGAATTAAATTATTTAAAATTCTAAATCTTTGACTTCATCAACTGATTTAGGAAAATTCATTTACGTATATAAGTTATGAAAGGGCCGGAAAATACCAATCGATGTTGAAAACTATTTTGATAAAACACTTTGGGTAGTCTTCATTAGAAGAAATCTGTTAGCACTAAACAAACTGAAATGGATAAAACATTTTCTAAACAAATGAATGCCATAACTCTTTGTATCGTATAATAACAGAAATTATTGAAAGGATGAGGATATGGGAAGCAATATGTAAGCTGTGTATACTATTTACCAAATTTGTCTAGACGAAAATAATGTGACTAGTGCCAGACTCTAGTCTAATTATGATAAATACATGAATATTAGTTTCGTTTATGCACTTTATAAAATATCATTTAAGTGTATATTACGAATGTAACGACAATAAACATTTTGAACATCAAAATATTACAGGAGCATTAAATTGAAGATCGGAAGAGAAGACGTTAATAAATTTTTCATAAGATTAAGGCATACTTCCGACATAATTGTATTGTGTTAAACCTTTCTTAGAAATCTAACAACTGACTAAAGATGACAGATCACGTCAGGGTTGTAACGTATAGTGTTCTGCAAACATTCTCAACACTTAGGCATTTATTAGAATCTAATAACTGCAGAGTTATAAAGATTAATCGTTGGTTTTCTCTGTTGTTTGCAAGGTATCTGAGAAGAGAGAGGAATCATTCGCCAAATGAATAAAATGTTTTAAAGGATATAGAAGAAATATAGATACCGAGAAGGAATGAAAACTTGTATGCTTCTAAATATTTAATTTCATTAACTGATTTATTCCGGTTGCAGGTACTTAAAGGGACCGGAAAATACCAATCAATATTTCAGACTCGTTCCATAAAACACTTTGGGTCATTTTATATTGAGGAAATCTAATACCATCCAACTAATTCTAATAGACAAGACATCTCGCAAGGAATTAATACAGGAACTGAATGCATGTTATGGCAGCCTAAGTCCCTGAAAGGATGAGCACGTGGGAAGCATTATGTGAGCCGTGCACTCGTGTTACAAAATTTGGGAAGACGAACAAACTATGACTATTGCCAAATATCTAGTCTTTTCGAAACACAAATATGAATTTTAACTTCTTATGTGCTCATTAGAATATCATTCAAAATGATAGCACCAGTGTAACGGAAATAGATATGGTTAAAAATTGATCATTACATTGCGTTGGATTTTATATAGCTATATAAAGACCGATTAAGGATGATATGAATACGAATGGGTTTAAATGCTTGATCCTCTGTAACACGATCAAAGCTAAGGCATTCATTGGCATCTAATAAATTCAGGGTTATAATGGGATACAAATATCTATCGTGTGTTTTCCTTTATGTCTACTTTGTGCTTAGGACAGTTATGGACGAGTGAAATGTCTCGGATTCTGTCATATATCTGTACGTTTATGATGATAGAAGGGGTTCATATACTTTTGAACATTGTTTTCTGTATTTGCCAAGACCTTTCAAACATCAAACACTATATTGATTCTTTCTATTGATTATATAAGTTTGGGCTTTACTTTTTTTGTAAATTCGAATTTCCTCTTTCAATTGTAGCGGTATATTTATTTTATATTTGTACTATATTTTTAAATGGAGTTTCTGTAAATTACAATTAGGAAACCAGTATTTATGTGTTTGTCTGACCTTGACTGGGGAAGTTATAAAATGGTTTGAAATTAAGTACAATGCCATTGTAATGCTATCGACAGGCAATGTTTCACTGGCGGCTGTTATGATCGAGTGGAAAGTGCTACTGTATTCAGTTGTTTATACATGTCTTGTCTGCTTGAAATCTTTTGAGCAATGTGCGATTTCTTGGTGTAAATTTTCTCAAGATATGTTTTTGAAAAGAGACTGCGGATGGCGTGATATTTTCCAACTGCATTGAAATTTGTTGGTATGAATGGATTTTCTTAAAGCATTAGATGCAGTCATTGCTTTTAAAACAAATAACAAATAGATACATCTTAAGAAGGTAAATCTCTTGAGGAACGTGCAATTGCAGGTCACATGAGAAAGAGATGATACATATTTTATGGGTATAAAATATACAGTTTAATGAATATTTAGAGTTTTATGTGGATACCATGAATTCATGTACTAATAATTCTGAAATACATTCAAAATTAAGACATTGCCTGGTGTTTCATTTTTGAATAGCATTACAACTGAACAATTGAGAAAGTTATTGAACAATCTTCTAAAAAAACTAGACGATAATCGCCCAGACATTTAAAGCCCAGCGTGGAAACAGCGACAAAATAACGGGACCTAAAAGAATGAAAAGTTTTAAAATAACTTTGAAGAAAAAGAAATACCTATCAACTAACTTGTGAAAAACCTATTATTGATACAAGTTGCTAAGGAGCCGGAAAATACCAAGTCATATTTCAAACTCTTTTGATAAAACACTTTTGGTCGTTTTGTATAGAGTAAATCTGATACCACTCAACAGGGTTCAGTAGACAAGCCCTGTCGGAACTAAATGAATACAGGAACTCATTGCATGCTATGGTAACCTAACTCAATGAAAGGTTGAGCACGTGGGAAGGCTTATGTGAGCCGTGCACACGTGTTACAAAAGTTGCCATGGCGGACAAACTAGGACTATTGCCAAATATCGTAGTCGCTTTTTGCGTGTTTATGAGAATATTATTTAAACTAATAGCACCACTGTAACGGAAATAAAGAATGTTAAAAAATTAGTCATTACATTGTAGTAGATTTTAAGTAGCTATATAAAGACCGCGTAAGGATGAGACTGATATGAAAAGGTTGAAAAGTTTGATCCTCTGTAACATGCCCAAAACTATGTCATTGACTTGCATGTAATTGTAATGCTTTACACAGGCCAATCCTTACACTGGCGCTTGTTACGGTCTAGTGGAAAGAGCTAGTGTATTCATTTTTTGATTTATGTCTTGTCTACTGAAAACATTTGAGGAGTGTGCGATTTCTTCGTGTAGGATTTCCCAAGATTTGTTTTTGAAAATAAATTTCAGATCGCGAGATATTTTTCAACTGCACTGAAATTTGTTGGTATGAACGGATTTTCTCACAGCATTAGATGCAGTGATCGCTTTTAAAACAAATATCAAACAGATACACATTAATAAGGTAAATCTCTTGAGGAAAGTGCAATTGCAGGTCACATGATAAAGAGATGATAAAGATTTTATGAGTATAAAATATGGAAGTTAATAAATATTTATAGATTTTATGTCGATAACTAGAATCTAAGTAGTAATATTTCTGAAATACATTCAAAATGAAGACATCCCCTGGTGTTTCAGTTTTGAATTGCGTTACAACTAGACAATTGAGAAAGTTATTGAACAATCTTCTTGTATAAGAACTAGACGATACTCTCCCAGATATTTAAAACCCAGCTTTGAAACAGAGAGAAAATAACGTCACCAAATGAATAGAAAGTTTAAAATGACTTTGAAGAAATATAAATACCGATCAACTAGCTTGTGAAACACTAGTTAGGGATACAAAACACTAAAGAGTGGGAAAATACCAAACCATCTTTCAAACTCTTTTCTTAAAACACTTTCGGACGTTTTGTATAGAGGAAATCTGATACCACTCAGCAGAGTTCAAAAGACAAGCCCTGGCGGAACCAAATGAATACAGGAACTCACGGCATGCTTTGGTAACCTAACTCTATCAAAGGATGAGCACGTGGGAAGCATTGCCTAAGTTGTGCACACGTTTTACAAAATTGTCAAGACGATGAAATGTGATTTTTGCGAAATATCTAGTCTGATTGTAACAAATATATGAATATCGGCTCTTTATAGAATATTATTTAAACTTCTAGTACCAAAGCAGCGGAGATAAATAAGGTTAAAGCACATTAGTCATTTCAAGGAATTAGATTTTATATCGCTATTTTAAGCAAGATTAAGAATAACACAATGATGAAAGGGTTGCAAATTTTTCTCCTCTGCATCTTATATATATATATATATATATATATATATATATATATATATATATATATATATATATATATATATATATATAATTTCGAATTTCCTGTTTCCATTTACTTACACCGAGAGGATTTACATTAGAGCTGTATTCTTCGTTTATATTAGTACTATATGTTTAATCATGTTTTTGTCAAATACTCATTGGAAACCAGTTTGTGCGTTTGTCTTAATCCGAGAGGAGAGTTTATAGAACAGTTTGAAATGAAGTACATTGTTATCGGAATAAGAACCACACGTCCATCCTTTCACTTGCGTCCGTTACGATCAGATGGAAAGAGATATTGTAGTCATCGTTTATAAAACATTTTGTCTATTGAAATCATTTGCGAGTTGTGCGATTTCTTCCATTAAGGTGCCCGAAGATGCTTTTTGAAAAGATTTTTAAAGATGGCATGATATTTTTCAACTTACTTTCTCCTAATGTACGAATTTCCTCAAAGGATTAGACGCAGTTCTGTGAGATTTCATCGTGTAAGATATCCCAAGATGGTTTTTTTTGAAAAGAAATTTAAGATGCCATGATATGTTTCAGCTCCATTTATATTTGTTAGTAATAAACGATTTTCTCAAAGGATTAGATGCAGTCCATGATTTTGAAACAAATATAAATCAGGCGCACAATTATAAGTTAAATCATTGGGGAATGTGGATTTTCAAATCACGTCACAAGGAAATGATAATATTTTATGTGTATATAATATACAGGGCAAGGATATTCGATTGATTTTATGTCGATATCTAGAAAGATAGTAGTGATAGCATTCTGAAATACATTAAAAATGAAGTCATTGCTTGGTGTTTCATTTTTGAATAGCGTTGCAAGTAGACAATTGTCAGAGTTATAGAACAATAGTGTTGAATAAGAACTTGAAAAAATCTCCCACATATTTAAAGCCCAGCATAGTATCCACAATTGTCAGAATAACGAGGGTAATACAAAGAAAGAGGAATGAACTAAGTCCTCGCTTACCCATGTAACTTCCATATAACCGTTACTAATTACAAACATTTCTCTTGGACGCAAATGCCAAAGTTGGGTTAAAAGAATGACCATACCTGAGCTATTTTAAAGAAACTAATATCCTTTAAAATTTCTCCTTTTTATGAACTTAAAGGCATATCAAATGAATATCAATGATGTTCCGTTCTGATAGCAACGTTCCTCCATGATCCAACATAACCATATTAAACATACAAGCATGATAGTTGGGGACAGAGACGAGATAAAGTCACCAAATGAAAACAATGAATAAATAAGTTTTTTGAGGAAATGGAATTATCGAGCCGAAATTAAAAATGATGTAATTGTTACGCCTTGATTTCATCGACGAATTTGGGAAAAACCAGTTAGGGATATAAGTTACTATATAGCCGGAAAATACCAATGCATATTTCAAACTCTTTTCAAACAGCACATTGATACATTTGTACAGATGAAATCTGATACCACAGGACAGATTAGACAACGTGTTCTGTATCCGTATGAATACCGTAACTCATTGCATGCTATGGTAACAAGTCAGTAAAGGAGGATCACGTGAGAAGCTCTTTGTAAGTTGTGCACACGTTAAGAAACTTAGGCCAAGACGAACAAAATATGGCTATTGCCATATCTCTAGTCTAATTGCAACAAAAATGTAAATTTTGGCATCGTGTGTATTTTTGATAGAATTTTATTTAAAATTTATTACCAACATATCGGAAATAGGTTAAATCAAACGGGACTATTTAATTGTATTAGATTTTATATAGTTACATAAAATCGTTGAGGTCGTTGAGGGGTATGGGCTTTCTTTGTTTAAGATCTCCTGAGATGTTTTTTGAAAAGAGTTTTATAGAAAGCTTTATATTTTTCAACACCTTTAATATTTGTGTGTATGAATGGATTTTCTGAAAACTTTTGACGAAGTTCATGCATTTAAAACAAATATAATACTGAAAACTTTTGACGAAGTTCATGCATTTAAAACAAATATAATAGAGATGCGCATTGATGAAGGTCAATTTTGGGGGGAATGTGCAATTGCAGGTCAAAGTAGATTGATTTGATAAATATTTCATCAGTATAATATACTGTACATAATGACTATTTGTACATTTTATTTTCATATTTCGAACCGATCAGTAATTCTCTTCTAAAATGCAGTCGAAATTCAGGCATTGCTTATTATTTCACTCAAACAATACAGGTCGAGAATTGACAGTGGTACAGAACACTTTTGTAGAAAAGGAACTTGAAGAAAATCGCCCAGATATTTAAAGTCCCGCATGCCATTTACGTTCATTGGGACAACGAGGTCAATGGAGAGAAAAGGAAGTAAGATAAGAGCTTACTTGCCCATATAACTGCCTTATCATTGTAAGTAATTACAAACAATGGTCAAAAATTTGAAACTGATATCTATGTAACGAATAACTATACTTCTACTTTTAAGAAATTAATAGCATTAAAACTACTCTTTATTAAGATCTGAAAAGGATAGCTACTGAATAAAAAGGATATTTATGTCTGATAGCAACGGTCCCTCACGATAAAATATAAACGCTTTAAATATATTAGCAAAGTAACTGGAAACTGAGATGTAACAACGTCACCAGATGAGTAGAAAGTTTAAAGCAACATCGAAGAAATATAAATACCGAGAAAAATTAAATATTGTAAATTTCTAAATCTTTGACTTCATCCACGAATTTACGAAAACTCAGTTAGGGATGTAAGTTATTAAAGGGCCGGAGAATACCAATCCATCTTTAAAACTACTTTCATAAAACACGTTGGGTATTCCTGAGTAAAAGAAATGTTACTAATCAATAAATTGCAAAGCTCACAACGTTTCTTTAACAAATGAATACCATTTACGATCAGAATGTGACTATTGCCAATCTCTAGTCTAATCTGTGAAACCTACATGAATCTTAGTTTCGTATGTTCACTTTATAGCATATCATTTATAAGTATATTAGGAATGTAACGACAATAAATAAGTTTAACATCAAAATATTAAAGGAACATTAAATTGTAGACACGAAGAGAAAACAAGACGTTACTAAATCTTTCATAAGATTCAGTCATTATTCCGATTTAATTGTATTGGGTTAGATTTTGCTTAGGCATCTAACGACCGACTGAAGATTTGAAATCACGTCAGGGTTATTATGAATAGTGTTCTGCAAACATACTCAACACTAAGGCAATCATTGGAACTAATAACTGTAGAGATGTTATGGGATACAAAGAGTAAATCGTTGTTTTCCTCTGCTGTTTTCAAGGTATCGGAGAAGAAAGAGAAAACAAAGACAGTAAATGAATACATGGTTTAAAGGGACACTGAGAAAATATAAAAACCCAGAAGAAATTAAAGCTTGTATAGTTCTAAATTTTAATTTCATTAACTGATTTATTCCGCTTACAAGTTACTAAAGAGCCGGGAAACACCAAGGAATATTTCAAACTCTTTCCATAAAACACTTTGGGTCATTTTATATTGAGGAACTCTGATACCAGCCAACAGATAAGAATAGACAAGACGTATCACATAGAAATAAATACAATAACTCATCACATGTTATTGTAACAGAGGTGAATGGAAGGATGAGCACAGGAAAGTATTATGTGATCCGTGCGCATGTGTTACAAAATTATCCAAGACGAACAAAATATGACTATTGCCAAATATCTAGTCTTAATAAAACACAAATATAAATAACGGCTACTTGTGTGCTGATTAGAATACTATATAAACGTATAGCACCACTGTAACGGAAAAAAAAAATTTAAAATTAGTCATTAGAGTTTGTTAGATTTTAAATAGTTATATAAAGATCGCGTAATGATGACACGAAGATGAAAGAGTTGAAAAGTTTGATCCTCTGTAACATGCTCAAAACTAAGGCATTCACTGGCATCTAATAAATTCAGGGTCATAATGGGATACAAATATTAATCGTGTTTTCCCTTTTGTGTATTGTTTGCCTAGGACAGTTTTAGACGAATTAAATCTCTCGCGATCTACCATCTTTCTTTAATATTATGATTATAGAAGGGGTTCAAATACATTTGAACGTTGCTTTACATTTTCTAAAACCTTTCTATACTGATTACTTCGATTGATTATATAAGTTTAAGCTTTACATATTTGTAAATTCGAATTTCCTCTTTCAAGTTAATTACGCCTGGAAGATTGACGTTATAGCTGTATATTTATTTATACTTGTACTGTATGTTTAATGAAGTGTCTGTAAGCTACAATTAATAGAATACTATTGGTGTGTGTTTTTCTGACCCTGACTGGGGAATTTATCCAAAGGTTTGAAATTAAGTACAAAGCCATTGTAATGCTTTCCACAGGCCCACCCTTTCACAGGCGCCTGTTACGATCGAGTGGAAAGAGCTAATGTATTTAGTTGTTTATACATGTCTTGTCTACTGAAATCTGTTGAGCATTGTGCGATGTCTTCGTGTAAGATTTCCCAAGATGTTATTTTTGACAATAAATTACAGATGGAGAGATATTTTTTAACTGCATTGAAATTTTTTGGTATGCATGGATTTTCTCACAGCATTAGATGCAGTCATCGCTTTTAAAAGAAATATCAAACAGATACACATTAATAAGGTAAATCTCTTGAGGAAAGTGCAATTGCAGGTCACATGACAAAGTGATGATAAAGAGTTTATGAGTACAAAATATGCAAGTTAATGAATATTTATAGATTTTGTATCGATAACTAGAATCTAGGTAGTAATAGTCTGAAATACATTCAAAATTAAGAAATACTGCCGTGTTTCTCTTTGAATAACTTTGAAACTAGGCAGTTGACAAAGTTATTTAACAATCTTATTCTATACGAACTAGACGATAATGGTGCAGATATTTAAAGCCAAGGTTTGAAAAAGAGAGAAAATGACATCACCAAATGAATCGAAATTTTAAAAAAACTTTGAAGAAATATAATACCGATGAACTAGTTTGTGATAAACCAATTTTAGAAACAAGTTACTAAAGAGCCGGTGAATGCCAATCAATGTTTCACACTCTTTGATAAAACACTTTGGATATTTTTGTATAAAGGAAATCTGATACCACTCAACTGAGTTCAATAGCCAGGCCCTGTCTGAACCAAATGAATACAGGAACTCATTAGATGCTATTTTAACCTAACCCAATGGACGGATGAGCACGTGGGAAGCATTTATGTATGTTGTGCTCAAGTTTTAAAAATTTGTCAAGAGGAATCAAAATGTGATTATTGCGATATATCTAGTCTAACTGTAAAATTTATATGAAGATTATTGAAACTTCTAGTACCAATGTAGCGGAAAGATATAAGCTTAAAGCACATTAGTCATTTCATAAAATTAGATTTTAAATAGCTATTCTAAGTAAGATTAAGGATTACACAATTATAAAAGGGTTGTAAATTTTATTCCTCTGCATCTTGCTCATATATGTATAATCTTGAATTTCCTCTTTCCATTTAATTACACCGAAGGGATTTAAATTATAGCTGTATACTTCCTAATATATTAGTACTATATGTTACATTAAGTTTCTGTCACATTCAGACTGGAAACCAGTATTTCTGCATTTGTCTGACTCCTACAGGAGAATTTGTGAAATGGTTTGAAATTAAGTACAAATCCATCGGAATAACTTCCACACGCCCATCCTTTCATTGACGTACGTTACGATCAGGTTGAAAGAGATATTGTATTCATTGTTTATGAAACATTTTGTCTATTGAAATCTTTTGAGACGTGTAACATTTCTTCCTTTAAGGTTCTTCAACATTCTTTTTAGAAAGAGTTGTAAAAATGGGTTGATAATTTTCAACTTATTTTTGGGTATGAACGAATTTTTTCAAAGCATTTGAGGCACCGGTGTAAGATTTCATCGTATAAGATTTCCCAAGATGTTTTCTGAAAAGAATTTGATTAATGGCGTGATAGTCTTCAGCTCCATTGATATTTGTTGGTACGAAACTATTTTCTCAAAGCATTAGACGCAGTCCATGATTTTAAAACAACTTTGAATCATGTGCACATTTATATGGTAAATCATTGGGGAATGTTGATTTGATCATTATTTATAACTTTTATGTTCATATTTAGAAATTCATTATGAATAAATTTTTGTGGTATGTTCAAAATAATGTCATTACTTAGTATTTTATTTTCTCGACAATTGACGCGGTTGCAGAACAATCTTTTATATTAATAACCTGAAGAAAATCGCCCTGGCAAATAATGCCCGGTATGGCATCCAAGGTTATGAGGTTAATGAGAGGAATATAAGGAAATGTAATTAAAATTAGGACTTCAGTTGTCAACGTAACTTTTTTATAGCTTTTACTAATAACATACAATACTCTTGGACAGAAATGTGAAACTAATGTCAAAACAGCGACTAAGCCAGCTATATATTGTAGCACTTAACAGCATTTAAAACTACTCTTTATTCAGAATTGAAAAGGTAGCAAAAATGTGAAGGATGTCTCTGTCTCATGGCAATGTCCACAATAAACATTTGAAATATTTTAGCGCGGTAGCTGGGAACCGAGCGGAAACAAGGTCACCAAATGAATACATATTGTTGGTTATAAAAACTGAAGAAATATAAATACCCAGTAGAAATTAAAATTTGTAAAATTCTAAATCTTTCATTTCATCCACTGATTTATAAACATTCAATTAGAGATAAGTTATTATAGGGTCGGAAACTACGAATCCATCTTTGAAACTCTTTAAATGAAAGTTTTGGGGTTTTCTTTAAATATACGAAACCTGATACCACTGAACCCATTTCAATAGACAATACGTTTCGTAAGCAAGTGGATACCGTAACTTTTCGCATCCTATGACAGGATGTCATTGAGGGGATGAGCATTAGGCAATCTCTATTTAAGTCATGTACAACATTTATAAAATTTGTGAAGACGAACATAGTGTAACTATAGCCACTCTCTAGTGTAACTGTGACCAATGCATGACTATTAGTTTTGTATGTGCACTTTTTTGTATATTATTTAAACGTATATTACGAATGTAACGGCAATATACAATTGTTATTCTACTATTACATTAACATTGCATCGCAGACTTGATGAAATGGCATTACTAAATATTTTATAAGGTTAAAACAAACTGGCGATTTAATTGCATTGTGTAAAATTTTATGTAGGTATGTATAGACGGAGTAAAAAATGATATGATCATGCAAATTATTCATTAGGATCTAAAAATTGTGTGGTTATTATGGGATACAATGGTTAATCGTTATTTTTTGTTGTTGCTTTTTTCTTTGCGACACTTTTTGGCTGTTCAAACCTTTCCGGATCTATTACGTTTCTTTGATTGAATGTGATTCAATGAGTTGAAAAGATTTTTGAGTAATACGTTATATTTTCCAAGACCTTTTCAACATCAATCACTATACTGATTATTTCCATAGTCAAATCTAGAATTTTGTCTTAGTTGCTAATCCACTGAATGCTCTCGTAGATTAAGCACATGAACAGAATTTCCACGGATTAAATGCCAGTAGGCGCTTCTATGATGTAGCGATAACGAAGAGAATTTAAAGAGGGAGCAAGAAAATGGTCAAACGAGTGTAAATTTGAAAGAAAAAACAATAAAAGAAGTTGGGAGAAATATAGTGACTCTGACAATTTCAGATATTCTATCAAGAGCTATGGCCAGAATGTCTTTAATACATTGAGAGAATCCGATTTTTGATGGTAGTAGAAAAGGACATGGGGGATATTAAGTCCTTTTTTAGACTCTTTTTTAAAAATCTCCTTGCGTAATATTGAATACCAGGAATCGGATACCAGTAGAAAAGGTTTCAATTCACAAGACGTTTCTTAACAAATGAACACGTTAAGTGTTTGTTTGTTATGTTATGGTAACCGAAGGTAATGAATGGATGGCCATGGTGAACGTATTACGATAACTTGGTACACGATTATGGTAATGTTAGGTTTGTAATGCACTAACGTCTCCTAATTTAAAATATTAAAGCTATGATCGTAATTCTGTCAAACTTTGTATATGGTCTGCATTTTTAAGCCTTTCCTATTTCCAACATTACGATATTGCGGTTTCAGTTCTTTTCACAAAATGAATCAGACTCATAATGCCTATATACATGAATTATACTGGTTTGAGGCGACAGGTTTGGGAACAATTAAATGCATAGCCGAAGACAATGCAGTATATTATGTATATTAGAGGTCAGAAAATACATACCTATGGTAGTTATTTCATTCATATATGAAACCTGTGTAATGATGATACATTTACAGAAAGCATTTAGTCGGTAACCACTGAGGTATTTGAACACTTGATGACAGTCGGCAACATATTGCATGTGCAATACCAAATTAAGTTCATAGTGCTACGAAAGTGAATATATACAACCAGAAGTGAATTAATGCTTAATTCGTTCAAATAACTGCTCTGTAAGATACGATGTACATTTTAAAACCACAGTTGTCTACAGAAATAAGATTTCATTCTTGAAAATAGTAGGATTTGTACGTTGCAATAAGCTAAGGAGTTTTTAAAAAGTTGGAAATATCAGGAGTAGTACAGAAATTGAAATAATAGGACGAATCTTCCATATTTCGTGCCAACATTAGTCCACCATGAAACACAATGTTCAAATGAATGTTAGATTCAGCAACATCTTGCAGGGGAATATATTATCAGGGAAAAATTAGAAGTCTGATATTGATGAAATCCATCAATACACTCTCACTTATGACTGATGACAACAATCTTTTGGAAAATATACAACAATGTTTTCATGTAGCAACTTGGATTATCTTAAAACGACAATATTTAATAAAAAACCCTAATGGCTGAATAGTTAGGAACTGTCACAAGCCAAAGAGCCCATATACTGTGTGTATCCTTTGCTAACCACTCAATCAGTTGGTGTGCGCAGGGTAAATATTATGATAGCATCGTACTTGGTTGAGAAGAGTTAGAATCATTCATAACTAATTTGTGCCAATCTGTATTAGGATTCAAGTAATTAAGTTATCTTCACTACACTCTGTTGAACTTGAATACTTTGCTGATATGGTCTTGAAATAGTTCATGTTAAAACTGTGTAAGTACTTAGAATTCAACGTAGAAAACGTAAATCAATTTGTTTGACCAAATAAGACTAGGGAATTGTCAACAGGAAGCTTGTATCGTCGTACAATAATTTTTGTAAATAGTGTGTACATATTCAAAGGCTCAGTAGTGACAAAACTGTTATTCACAGCTTATAACTTCTAATCTTCTGGAACATAATCAAAGCTAAATAATTCATTAATGTTTTATTATTGCATAACGAGGAAACACATTATTATCAAAGCCACAGACCTTCACTGTAGCCTTGGCATTTAAAAAAAGTTGATAAGGTATTTGAAACTCAGTATGATAACGTACAGAATGGTCCCGTATCATATGAATGATCGTTCCTCACTGAATTTAAACGTGTCAACTATTTTAGCAAGGTAGTTGTGAAAAGAGATGTATGAATAGTCGAAATCTTACACAACTCAAACTATTTCCGTTAACTAGACGTTTGGTAAACAAACGGACACAACCTCTTTGTATCCTATTGTTATAGAACTGAACGCAATGTTTAAAATAAAGCTCGAGGAATACAAAGACCGAGGTCAAATTAAAATCTATCAAAATATAAAATCGAGAATTTATCCTATACTTTGATGGAATCTGAAGCATTATGATAGTTTTGTACATAATCAAAAATTGCCATACTTCCAAAGTAATATCATCCTCTCCAAATCAGTAGGAATGTTAGCATCACGATCAGGTTAAACGTGGTATCTAGTACGAAATGTTAATTCTTTTCAATTTTAAACCATGATTTTGTAAATGAACTTAATTGTGGCTTTTTTCTTTAAACCGGTCTGTTTTTGTCGTGTAAAATGTTCTAAGATGGGCACAAAGCTATCGTAATGCTTCACTTATACACTAGCTTGTATTGGCTTTTATTACCACAGTGTGCATGAGCTTTTGGATTCAGTTCCTTATGAATTGTCTTTCGATGCACTATTATTGGTATTTAATTTGTTATTTATTATTACACAATGTGTTTGTGAAAGAGAGTTTTAAACTTGGCTTTGTCCTTCTCAAGGCTATTTTAACTGCTTGATGTATATCCGATTCCCTCAAGACACAAGGCAAGTTCTAGTTTTTGCATTTATTTTCTGTCTACATATCTGTTGCAAGTCCTGCAGAGATGTTTTATTCATGGAATTTCAGTTCTTTCAGCACATATTAAAGGGTTTCATTGATAGAAGGTATTGTGAATTTACCTTCGAAAAACAAGTCACTCCATTCAACAGACAACACCAAACATCAATATACATCTCTACCACAATTGCCGGATGTTGACTGTGAAATTAATTAAGCAAAGATAGGCCTGATTTCTATAATCTGCTCAGGCAAACTTTTGGTTCCCATACAAAGGCGTGTAAATAGGTACTATTAGCCTTTTTAGACTTTTCATCTGCAAACTGTATCCATTGCATTCGTCCAAATGTTTGAATTTTTTCTCCAAATTTGAACCTTAAATACTTTTCAAAAAAATGTTTGGTAAGAACTAAAGAAATGAATTTTTTTTTTAAAAATTGTAAGTGATCGCAGTGGATGTGTAACACATAATAATAAGTGGAACGTGATAAACATTTGATTTTGGATCACCATTCCTGTATCCAAACAATCTCAATGTAACTTTTATTGTGATTGAGAGTTGCTAGAGTTTGGGATTTATGTGATATAAAATACTTTGGCGAAACGTGATGCCTTCTTACCAATCCAAACAAGGTACATAAACTAGCTAGAAATGTTAAGATTTTCAGAATATGAAATTCGGAATTATATTACAAGACTTTCTGTCATTTTTGCTTATGTAAAACAAAGCCATGTGATCTGAAAAATGTATAAAGCTGTGGACCATCCATGCACAAATCAGTGTGCTAATTCGACAGAACAAACAATCATACACCAGTCTCTTCTGTCTCTTGGTGTCTGAAAAGTTCGCACATACCACCTGATCGTGACGGACACTTAATGATGCATAACATACATAAAGTATTCGAGAAATACACATGCTACCCTGAAGAATTTACTAAAGACGTAGAGCATGTGTCCTAGTAGACCTGCCAGAGTAAAATTTTCTAATTATTGTCCTTTGCCATGAAGGTTCGAATATAGCATTGAGTCCACACACACACACACACACACACACACACACACACACACACACACACACACATATATATATATATATATATATATATATATATATATATATATATATATATATATATATATAATTGGCGTTTCCACCGGAATCATTTATACAGAACCAGATTTGCTAGGTTATAACATCAACCTCATTTAGTGACATATTGCTAATCGTCTTGGAGAAGTTAAATACTTTTAACAGAATATCAATTTCAGCCAAATATATGTATGCATAAATGATTCACGTAACTATAATATTTCAGACCACCTATTGTGTATCAGTTAATAAAAAAAATTACTTGAACTATGAAAACCCAAGGGCATATGAGTATGGCAAGATATGGCGCAAAATAAGAGTACCGCATTCACAAACACAAACGGTTGAAGTTTCTTGCTACAAACCCCGCCTGTACTCCGAGTGTACCTTTGCCCATAATTTGGTACTTGTTTGTTATTGCCCAAATATATATAATTGTAATAAAGCGAGTTGGCACTTACCTTAGAAGTCTGGTCAGCGTGTGAGTTAAGAATGAGAGCGTTTAATAGTCTTAGTTTTCCCAGGTTCCCATGTGCATGTTTGATGAGATCAGACGAAGCGAATTGCAAGACGGTGCCAGAGTACTTCCCCTTGATAACATTCGGCATTGGCACAACAATACTATGAGAATAATCCCCCTGGTCACCATTTTCATTGTGTTTGGTTACCATGGAATATAAATATTAATTATATTCTTATGTTTTTAACATTTCTTGATTATTCAGGTCTTTGCGGTTTTATTAAGCTTCTTCAATGATCGAGTGTGTTGTTAAAAAGTTTGAACTTTAAATTATATTTTCCAAGACGAGTTTGACATCAAACAGTAATCTGCTGTGAAAATGGAAGTTTCGTCACATTCATTGAAGTCCCTTTTTATTTATGGACATTCACTTGTTTTAAAATATTCTTTAGCTTAATCAAAATTAAAATTAGTTTTTATGCTTTTTAACAATAGTGTTACATTTGTATTGAAGATCATTCTTTTCTTCTTAAGATCATATCATATATAACGGCTATTTGAGTGATTGGAGCAGGACTTTTTCTATGCTTGTTTACATTCCATTTATTGGTTGTTTAAACCAGCACGTAATAGTGATAATAAAAACATATTAAAATAATGGCGACATTTAGAAATATTTTATGGTATTTGCAGCTACATTCTTGAGGGTAATGTTATGAAAAGTAAACAGTTTTTTTCATTATCAGTGTAAGGATTATTAATGTTCATGTTCAACCGCGTAACGAATATGTGAAAAAAATACTTATATACATGCATACATACATACATACATACATACATACATACATGCAATAAAATTATTTGTATGATATATTGACTTTAATGTGATACGTATAGTACTTTGGGATTATTGAGTCTGAGCGATGTAAATCAAAAGTAAATGAAATTGTATGAATATGTTTAAGGCCTCATAGTTAAAAGTTCAAAGGTAAACCTCTAATAAAGTTAAATAGTGTATTCAGCTTTTTTTGGGGAACTACAAGGCATCAAATGCATAATCCTAATCGTTAATAATGCGCTCAGAAAAAGATCAAACTTAAACGAAATTTGCATACATAGTAATTTGAATTATCAGACTAAATAGAAGGCAAAATTTATGCACTATTTTGAGTAGAC
The DNA here is from genome assembly GCA_016617855.1 of Megalonaias nervosa. Lineage (NCBI taxonomy): Eukaryota > Metazoa > Mollusca > Bivalvia > Unionida > Unionidae > Megalonaias > Megalonaias nervosa. Next base: position 105,788 of record JAECUM010005269.1, read on the forward strand.
ACGGGATGATGAATAAATTAATATTCGTTATTTATTAAAACCTGATCAAATTATAATATTTTACAGAGTTAATGTCACAAACTGCATTACAGGAGGCAACTTCTGATGGCATCTTAAAATTTATTAACAATGTCACTTCCGTTTATTCTCTGTATCTCAAATAACAAATAAAAACGTATACATTCCTCGATTACCGCTGTCAAGAATTAATTGCTTTGAACAGATCTGTGATTAATATTTTGTTACAATTTTGCAAAGATATACTGATTTTGTACATTACAGAATATCATCTAAAGGTAGTGTATTTACATATTGTATCACCCATGGAGCATGCAGAATATCAACATATTTTGTTCTGCAAAGTGTAGGTTTACTTGAAATTAAATCTAAAACAAAAAGTTATGACAAGTGATGCTAATACAGAAATATCGTATATAAATATCTACTGAAGTGAGATTTATTTATATATAATAATGATATAATGATATTTATATATAATAACGATATAATGATATTTATATATAATAATGATATAATGATAGCTGTAATTCATCATTTAACTAACGTAAAAATATAGTAATAATAATACTTACTAAATTTTTCTTTAAGTATTGGAGGAAATCTTGATGACTAAAGAAAATGCAGGAAAAAACAACAAATTAAAAATAAGATGGTCACAAATCAATAATTTTTATGCGTGCAGCAAAATGAGATTCGGTATGTAGCAATAGATCAGTTATAGTTCTATTTATATTTATAACCTGAATTTTTATTATGCTTTAGGTTTTCATTTTGAGAATTAATATCTAAGTTTAAAAGATCATAAATTATTTAGAAGTCTACAGTCATGCCCGAATTGTCTGTGATACCCGCGTTCAGTTGGAGACAATCATGAAACAGACAGTGTTTGCGAACAATTTTCTCAAATGCACATTCTGCGAAAGCCATTAAAATATACTCATTGATAGAGGAAATGAAACAATTCAGGGATGTTTTCAGTATTGAACTGACCTTAAATAATTCATACAGGCCCGATATAGTGTCACTGAAAAATAAAAATTACATCGTTCTGATGGATCACTAATTCTTTGAACGTAAGTCTTTTAACTGAAAGCGTTCGAATATATTACTAATTTGTTAGGATTATAACAGATTATCCATTCGTGTAAACGGATTAGTCCGTTGTAAGGATGGATTAGAAAATCGTTCTAACCAATTGATAAATGATTTGTAAATCGTTTTACTGAATCAATTAAACCGTATGCATTAACCTTCTGTGTCTGAATTACCATGTAACTCTCCTGCAAATGAAATCGAGAAAAGTGTTGATCGGCGATGGAGACTCAAGACAGGAAATCCTTTGTGAAGTAATTGTTTGTTCGGGCGGGGTGGGTGGCAATATAGCCTCAAGATGTGAATACCTATTACAAATATTTGGCCATTTCAACTGATATAAGAAACGTTTAGTCCACGGGAATCAATATGCAAACGGCTTCATTCCAGTCAGTAGATAATAAATGGGACGTTTGGATGATTAGTTGTAATTACAATAGTACGACTGTTTTGGCGTGCAATGTGCCCAAACAAAATATATTACTGAGAAAAGTGTTTTACTAGTTAAGAAAAAACATTGTTCCGTCCGATCCCACACTTACTGTTTAATACACCGTCATAGTGCTTACCACCCAGTTATCTATTATTCAATACTCATATGATACCAAAGATTGTCTGTTGGAGTAACCAATAGCATGACTTTGGTAATAATTAGATCGTATCATCCTGTAAAACTGAACACTTACCATGGACTTTATTTTCAATGTATTTCAGAAGATTCTAAGCTATAAGTTTTAAGACATCTTAGAACCATGAGAGAAGTATCGGTTGCATGCGCATATAAACTTTGCTCAGTATCTCATGAAGACGTTCTTACAGTTGATTTTGTATTCATCATATTCAGGTTGTTTTTTTATATCTAGCTAGTTGTGCAACAGACATATTTGTTTTCCTTCTGTGCTCTATATATTATTAGTATTTTCAGACAGACATATATGAATTCAACATGATTATACACAGGGATCTAGATATTGGATATAATCATATACGTTTCACTTAGTAACAATTATTTTCCTGTATGTTAAAGTATAAAAAATGGGGACGGAAACGTTGCAAATCATATGCATTGCTTGGGTGTTTAAGAGGTAACATCAATGTTGAAGGGATGTTTAATTTACGAAAATTTCTATAAATGTAGTTAAAATGAGGGCATTGTTGTATAGGCGTAGATACAACAAATGCATAGTTTTCACAGTGGTCTCGTTAGTAGTTATGTGTTGGATTGCATTTTTACTACATATAAGAATGTTTGGACAAGCACTCCGTTTGCCTGTTGAGGAGGACCACAGTCGGTGGAAAAGTTTGCTCTGGTTCCTGATAAAAAGGTCACATTCGAAACTAAAAGAGAAGGTGGAGTAAAACAAATTCTCTACTGGACCAGTTTCTTTGGAATTCGCCCAGAGGAGTATGTTAAAAAGCAGCATAATTGTAATTGTCATTACAAATGTCAGCTAACGGCAGACCAAAGCCAGATAGAGAGCAGTGACGCTGTTTTGTTTCATTTGTATGACACTTGGGCAGAGAACTGGGTTTTAAACACTAAAAAGACTGTGCCATTTCCAAAATATCGCAACCCGAGTCAGGTGTGGGTCATCGCAAACATGGAGCCTCTGGGAAATCTATGGGGACATTTTGAGATTTTTAACGGACTTTTCAATTGGACGATGACATACAGACGAGATTCAACACAACTTTTGCCATATGGTTATGTGCATAAGCTTAAGTCAGAGGAAACTCGTCCTAGAAAAACAGTGAACTATTACAGACAAAAGACTAAGACTGCGGCAGTGAGAATAAGTAATTGCAATGACTACGCCAGAAGATATCGACTTGTCAAGCAGATCACAAAATACCTGGATGTAGACTTGTTTGGGAAATGCTACGGTAACTTGTGTGGTTCTAATAGCGAGGATCCGTTTGAGGACAACTCTGATGATATAATGAAAGAATACCGGTTTTATCTAGCATTTGAAAACAGTTGTTGTAGCGACTATGTGACAGAGAAATATTGGCTCGCGCTACGCCGAGAACAGATCCCTATCATTAACTGGAAACATATCAACGCTAACTTAGTCATTCCTAATTCCTATATCAACGTTTGTGATTTTTCTGAGATAGAATTGTTTGGGCAGTTCATCGAATTGGCAAATACTAATGAAAAAAATCTACAATAGTTATTTTGCATGGAAACACAAATATACAGAAACCTCCGATTGCATTGCATGCATCGTCTGTCGTGCACTCTATGAAAAAGCTGGAATGGCACAAGTCTACAAAGACTTTGCGGGATGGATAAAATATGACTTTTGTGAGGAAGCGAATAGAGTTAATATCTGGTTGAAAAACTTTGACAGGACTATGTTTGATCATGAAAATTGACATGTATATTGTTGTTGTTAAAAATAAGTTCTATACAGACATTAATCTTTTAGTTTATGCTGTTTAACGAACTGAAAATTACCATTTAGGTGAGATATTGCTGGTCAAATGCTTACTTTTAGAATGGTTATTTTTGTAGTATTATTTTGCGCTTCTTAGATCTATGTAGGATGGAACTACAATTGTCTTTAACGTGTGTCCTTTATAAACGGCATTTCCTGTTATATGCCTATCTAGTTATTTATCTACGAACAAAACATGATAATTATTTCAAAGATATCAGTTTAAAATATGATGCATATTGCTCACTTCTTCATGTATACAGTGCAACAATTTAAATATATCCACTGCATGTTATAGCATCGTAGCGGCTATAAGCTGGATAAGGGTAATGAATATTATCAGACTGGAAACTATAGAGAGATGTACAATGATCCTGGCCTTTTCTATTTCGTGCCTTAAGTGAGATATGAATGTTATAGTTGTTATTTAAATCATTTAAGAATTAATAATCAGCACCTTTGGTGCCACATACCTATCTGTTGCGTCCTTTATAAGAAGAACATCGTAAATTTATGTAACTAATGTATTGTACTAACCATTTTTAAATTTAATGGGCATTACATTTTCATTGCTCATTTGATTGTTTATAATCTTTTCACTGTATCAGTTTCCTCATTAGAAAAAAGAAATATGCAAACAAAATATAGATTTATATTTAATGTGTAATGTCATACTTATTTTCTGAGTTCTATGCTTAATTCGGAATTTATCAAATGAACGTGTCTTGCTGTTTTAATAAGTGTTCATATTATAAAATCTTATGCTATGCTTGTGTACATTTGACAATGAAAAGTATATTACCAAAATTACGTTTTAAAAATCGCCTTACCAATTCGGGATGTTGGTTCACAAATGCGAATAATAATCGGTTTAATAATCTGAGATTTAGATTTACTAATTCGAGGTATTGGTTCGAGATCCCCATTTCCTAATTTGAGATCTTGGTTTAATAATTTGAGACTTTGATTTACTAATCCTAGATCTCGATTTACTAATCTGAAATCTCAATCTACTATTTGCAGATTTAAGTTCATAAATTTGACATCTACGCGCCTTATTGTGACTGTATCTGTATCTGTTAACTATGAATGGACTGATGTATGTTGGAGGCTAAATAGTAAAGCAACTGTGCTAAGTAATGAGTGTGCAAATGTTTGTTCGTAAAGTACATTTATTGCAATGTAAGCAAAATCTTACTCGTGAAGTGACGATGCGGAAATCTCAAATTAAAAGGTACAACATATATTCATTGCTGTATCATGCAAGACAAATCCTTGCATTTCCGGCGATCCAGCAGAGATTTACTACAGTATATTTGTAGTGTTTAACCGGTCATGGTCATTACACCAGTTATTAGGTATCTAAAATGCCGCTTGTGGGGAAAAGAGCTTGTATATTTGTTCTGTCGCGATAATTGAGTGTTCGTCAATTGGTCCGTCTGTATATCAGTTGTTCTATCACGTTTCTTGATGCAGTGTTTAGAGTTTGTAGAGAGGTTGCTTTGGCATGTTAAAGGCTTGGATTTCCTTCTCATGTTTAATCAAAGGGACATTTGTTCAGATTAAAAGAACTATATAATCCGCGTCTTTGTTATAAAGGGGCGTTTGCATTGCAAGATACTCATTTTCAAATCAGATGGTGTGTGTATGGCTTAAACAATTAGGTCTTGGTTTTGTATTTGACCTCATGGGATTCATACAGAGAAGGCATAAAGGTCAAAAGGTCAAATATATCTGCAGAGTTTTTGATTAAACCTTTTCACGACGCTTAAGTCACCTAGAAATGGAATACCTTTGTGTCATTGGGAAGGGATTTATCTTTACAAAGAGCAGATCTTTACCACATCCAGCTAAATGGCTAAATGGATATGATATTAAGAGATTTTGAAAACTGACTTAGACAAACTGTTGACACATGGTTTATGTAGGTATCATCCACTATATATATATATATATATATATATATATATATATATATATATATATATATATATATATATATATTTCATTTTCAATTACTGCACAAGCTGCACTTTAATTTATTTGGTGAAGTGCTGAAACTTTACCAAAGGATCGCCTCACAAATGTCAAAGCGACTACTTTGGCAAGATTATTGTATGGATCATGGTTCCACAGGAATAAAGACATAAAAAACGACAATGTTGTTAAAATGTGTTACCCCTCTACTTCTCTCATGGCCACTGCAGTGGGAACATACGATACAAAAAGTAGTATTTTGAGAAATCTCTTTCTCTCTCTCTCTCCTTTAACGTCGATACTGTTTCTCATTAATACAGTCTTTGTTGAGTTTATTTTCACGACAGTGACATTTGTTGGAGGTAGGAAACATAACCAAGCAATGCATCGTACGGACGTAAACACCTATGTGTTCACTGACTACAGAAGACTGAACATTTACATGTAGGAAAGTGGGATATAAAGTTAAAGAGTAAAACAGTCAACTTATTTTAAATTAAATTTTACATGTTTCAGATGTATTTACGATATGTAATTGATCTGTACTTCCACATCGGCTTGACATATGAAAATATGCACCGCGATATCAAGGTTTCGGAGTGTCAACTAAAATGGAAATTGTGTTACTGTTAGCTTGTCAAGAAGAAAAGACAATTATGATTTAGATGATATGCTTTTCATTGATTGACGGTTAGTTAACAACTAGATGTACGCGGTATTACCGGTATACCGGTTTACTGTGGTATTATTTTCTAGTGGTACGTAGCACGGTGCTTTATCACTGGATCGGTAATTTTGTAGTTTCTTATGACTTTAATGACATTTTAAGTATCTTCTTTTCATGGAAAAAGTTGGAAGATCTAACAGGATTCTGCTTATGGAATGCATTAGGCATCAATCTCGTACAAATTTGCCTAATGAGGTTTTTAATGGAACCTTATACGCATATATGTATCTATATATCTATGTATGTATCTATGTATGTATAGGTATCTTTTACCCCGTCATAACTCTTAATAAATGTTTTTATTATTTGCACAAATTCTATATGCTTTTGTAGTGATAATGTAATGCCGTTTGTCGTTAAAATCGCCAAAATTTAGCAAAATACAAGTTATTTTGATTGTGTTGGCTTTGAATGTAGAATAAATGTCACAATACCGGAACAAGATTACGTTATATCTGAATGTCTCGCATCCGGTAAAACCAACGATTACAGCAACAATTAATACAAACTAAATAGTCCTAATTACAGCAATATACCAGTTTACGTCATCACATAAATGGCAATAAGGTAAATGACTCCATTCTCGAGGATGCATTTGAGAAACATTCGATGCAGTTGGAGTACACTCAAACATAAGGACAAAAGTCTTACTTCATTTTCTTTGTCTTATTTATCTTTTCTGAACTTATTTAGTTCGTTCTTTTAAATCACCTCATTTAAAATGTTTTGATTGATTTTGAGGATGATTCTAACATGTATAATTAATGTATGCTGGAAGGTATATCATGTTCTTTTTTGCCAATATCATCATGCAATATTAAATACAGTAACCGACTCTTATTTAATGACGAATTAGATGACGTTATGAAGGTTTAGAATACACAGAAAATAAGAGCAAGCTGGAACAACTCTCCTTCTTGTAGGCCACTGGTTCTACACTTATTGCCGGATATGCAAAACATAGAATATTTTTTTGTGTGATGAGAAGAGGAGATATAAGGGAGGAAGCATTCTATCATTGTCAGGAACAGTTATTTGATCATTGTTGCCCTTTAGATTAAAACAACTGAAATCTTACGAAAGATAACATTGACGCTATAATATTTGCGGCTATTCATTTCGCCCTTAAACACCATTGTGATAGATTTGTGATCGTCTTGATGTTAGTCGTATAACTTTTTTTTACAGTTTCTTATTAGATGCCACTAGGACAGAATGCACTTTGCCAGAAAGAAATATGAAGCTAATCAAGCATGAACAAAGGCACGTGACGGTTACATAAAATCACTTTTAGCATAAACCTATATAATTACCTGTAGATTATTGATTGCTGATGACCTGACATGTGATAAAAACTTTAAACTTCTCCCGCACAGGTTTGATTAGATCCGTGCCGGCCAAATTTACCTTGATAAAATTCCTTTGGAATTTGTATTCACGAAATCACACATATAATTCCTATTACAGTCTAATTTTGGACCAAAATTTGATCAAACTGTAGATCCATTATCGAGAGGAAATTATCTGTACCCCGAATAATTGAAGTTTCATTGCATGTATATATCTTGATTAATAATAGATCTGCCTTTAAATGGTTTTAATAGCGCTGTATGTCAGTTCAATAGCTATAATCTCGTATCGTATTTACCTACTAATACATATATAACATTTCTTTTCTCATTGACTATCTTTGCTATGAAACGCCGAGGTTCATTATATTAATTCAATATTATTTCAATATCTTTGTTGCTTTTGAATAACGAATTACTTATAAGCTTTGTACATTATTAAAAGTTAGAAATGTGTGCATTGTTGTGCTAGGAGATCTAGTTTTAGGTTAATTGTACCCCTTTCACAATGTTTAATAGCAAAATACATAAACATTTTACAAACATCAGGGCACTGCTACTTCTAGAACGTTGTTTCTGATATTGAATAATGGAAGAAAAATCATCAGGCAGAATAATATGGGATAGACGTTTATTTGGTACATTTTGTTTTCTCAGTGTGTTCATAATTCGTGTAATATATCAACAGAATATTAAACTTTCGATGGACATTATGTGGCAATGGTGGAACATGCTTCATTCAGTAGTAACGATAGTGACACGATAAACTATTGATAAACAGTATTCATGCTTTTATTTCTTAGATTAGTGTTTATTCAGATAGTTACTGTTTTGTTATACAATGTTAGATAACAAGTCATAAGAAATGAATACTCAATTTATGCCAGTGAGCCGGTAATTAAAGTGCTAAATGAAGTAATACAATAGTACAATGGAAGCAATCTTCGTCTTATTACGCAAGCCATTTCAATGAAACATCCGGGGCCCCGATTGGCCTAGTGGTCTAAAGCGCTCACCGTTACGGATCACTCCCATCTCACCTCTGTCAACGTGGGTTCGAGTCTCGGGTTCAGCCAATGTGGGTATGTGAGAAACCTTCCTAGTAGCTTTTCAAGGTCGGTGGTTCTTTCTGCGGTTTTCCCAGGTTTATCCTCCACCATTAATACTGGCCGCCATATATAGCCTACCTTGTGCTGAAAAATGGCGTTAAACCAACAACAACAACAACAAAAAATCAATGCAAAATCCCATACTATGTAATACTTATATTTAAATACATTCTCCAATATATAATTCTGTATTATCATTTATGTAAAATAATCTTCCATAACAAATACAGTATTCGATAACAAGTGATAAGAAATGAATACTCAGTTTATGCCAGTGAGCCGGTAATCAGTGCTAAGGGAAGTAACAAAATAATATAAGGGAAGCAATCATCGTTTATTCCGCAAGCGATTGAAGAGTCACATCCCATTACTACGTGCGAAATGAAGGACTTTTTAATTTTATTTTTAACATATTCTGCAAAGAAAACAAGTGCTCAAACCTGTCAAACATTCAGCTTTTATTTTTTATATGCTATAATAACGATAAGAATATTTCGTAAAACGAGGATATGACTCAAACTGCCATTTCACATTTTGAAAAATTTTAATGGAGGCAAATGTGTAAGTTGATAAAATATTGTGCAAAATACGCCGTGCCCAAACAGATCGTTATTAATATATTTTATCATATTTTCATTCTAGAATTTTACGGCGATGGATCTGAATATTGCTTGTTGAAATAATTAACATTTTAAGTCAATCTTGAAGACATATTTGGATAATAAAAATATAGTTTTTAAGGAAACCTTAGAACCATCCAATCAACCAAATACAGCATCTTCCGATAGTTAACACTTATAATCCTTAATATTTCAATAATATATAGTCTGTGGATTCTAGTGTTTAATGTTCTTTCGTAACAGAAAATAAAAGTTTATATTCATGAAATAAATAATAAAACATTAAATGCTAATCAATACGGGGCCCCGAGTGGCCGAGTGGTCTAACGCGCTCACGTTTCAGATCACTCCCATCTCACCTCTGTCTGAGTGGGTTCGAGTCTCGGGTTCGGCCAGTGTTGATATGTGAGAAAGCTTGCTAGTGGCTTTTCAAGGGTCGGTGGTTCTTTCCGGGGTTTTCCCACGTTCTTCCTCCACCATTAATACTGGCCGCCATGTATAGCCAACCTTGTGCTGAAAAATGGCGTTAAACCTACAACAACAACAACAACAACAACAACAATAAATCAATGCAAAATCCCATACTAAGTAATAATTAAATTTAAATACATTCTCCAATATATAATTCTGTATTATCATTTAAGTAAAATAATCTTCCATAACAAAGTTTCCATTATGTAATAATATTTCTAGAAAATGCTAACGGTGACCTAGGTCAAAGAAGAATCTTTATAAACTTGTTTACTGAAAAATTATTTATTCCTGCAATAACATCTGAAGCAGAAATCCGTCTTCTTGTTGTGTTTATTATTTTATTTGTGCGGGGATTTATTTATATATTCAAACTATTTATTTACTGGAAATACGAAGTGAACTGGACAATTTTTGAAAATCTAGTTGGATTAGTGCAGATATATATAAATAGTTCAGTTTCTAATTTTATAGATTACCTTATGAAAGTATTATACATTGATAGCACATACATGCAATCAAACAATTTTTTTTTTTTATGTGAAACGAATCAAGGAGTTCTAGGTTTACGTATAATGTTGTCCCATGCATAACTTTTAATAGTAAAAGACTAATGATTTTAATGATATTTTAAGTAAAAAATATTTTTATTTACATCATGGCATTTCTAGTTAGAAAAAGTTGACTCTGATATTGAACAATGGAAGAAAAATCATTAGCAATAATATGATGCGATAGAGTTCTTGACTCTCCAAAAATACTTTCCAAATAAGCGTATTGTTTTAGATGGTTTAATTTAGTCCAATTCTTCAGTCTTTCAGAATGTGCATAGTTCTTGTAATCAATGAAACGAAGATTAAACTATCGATGGACATTTTCAGTTAAATGGTGTATCAAATGTTGAAGCATACTTCATTAAGTAGCAAAGATAGTAAGAAAGAGAACAAAAATATAAGATATTTTATTTATGTTTTTATCTCTCAAAGTCAGGCACCTATTCAAATAGTTACCGTGATGTTCTACAGTATTCGATAACAAGTGATAAGAAATGAATACTCAGTTTATGCCAGTGAGCCGGTAATCAGTGCTAAGGGAAGTAACAAAATAATATAAGGGAAGCAATCATCGTTTATTCCGCAAGCGATTGAAGAGTCACATCCCATTACTACATGCGAAATGAGGGACTTCTTAATTTAATTTTAACATATTCTGCAAAGAAAACAAGTGCTCAAACCTGTCAAACATACAGCTTTTATTTTTTTATTTATATGCTATAATAACGATAAGAATATTTCGTAAAACGAGGATATGACTCAAACTGCCATTTCACATTTTGAAAAATTTTAATGGAGGCAAATGTGTAAGTTGATAAAATATTGTGCAAAATACGCCGTGCCCAAACAGATCGTTATTAATATATTTTATCATATTTTCATTCTAGAATTTTACGGCGATGGATCTGAATTTTACTTGTTGAAATAATTAACATTTTAAGTCAATCTTGAAGACATATTTGGATAAAAAAGTATTGCTTTTTTTTTTTAAAGGAAACCTTAGAACCATTCATTCAATATCCAAATACAGCGTCTTCTGATAGTTCTTATCATTTACAATCCTTAATATCTCAATAATATATAGTCTGTGATTCTAGTGTTTGTTTAATGTTCTTTCGTAACAGAAAATAAAAGTTTATATTCATGAAATAAATAATAAAACATTAAATGCTAATCAATACGGGGCCCCGAGTGGCCGAGTGGTCTAACGCGCTCACGTTTCAGATCACTCCCATCTCACCTCTGTCTGAGTGGGTTCGAGTCTCGAGTTCGGCCAATGTGGGTATGTGAGAAAGCTTGCCAGTTGCTTCTCGTGGGTCGGTGGTTCTTTCAGTGGTTTTCTCGTGTTCTGCCTCCACTATTAATACTGGCCGCCATATATAGCCTATCTTGTGCTGAAAATGACGTTGAACCGTACAACAACAACAACTAATCAGTACCTTAGTTTTCAAAATATTTTAGCGGTCTGTTATCTGGAATCTTTTGGTGATGTAAATATCATAATAAGATAAAACATCTTACCATTCAATTTCAAAAGTCGTTTGTACTCTGTATTGATGGTGTATTTGGAGAGGATATATGCACATCACAATATCCTTGTGTTTGTGTTGAAATAGTTAGCAATACATATGGGTGTTACGACATTACTTTTCCTGACATTGACCGCTACTATTTGGTACAAAATATTTGCTTCAATTGTTTCTTTAATCTTGTTATGAAAACATTTGCACATATGTGTTACGTCATATTATGTAAAATAGATAACACTAATACATTTATTTGCAAACAAATCCTTGGTTTAAAATGGTAATGTCTTAACGTTACGCACAGCGTACTAAACATAGCGTAATTACAAAACTAAGCTTCCTATTGTGCAAGCGTTAAGATGACTGATTTACAAATCTTCTTTCATTTTATTGAGTGTTGTTACTGTAGAATTCAAAGATTTTGTTCGTTTATATCTTGAGTAAACCTTCTGACTATTGAAACCTTTTGTATTTTATTAGTTCCTTCAATTCAAAATGATCCTGTTATTCTTGAAAACACCTTTGTCAAACTCCTCATTTTGCCTAATCGAAATAACCTTGGTGCGTTGGCTAGAGTGTACTCTTTACATTTTTGGGAAATTCGTGTTTTCTCGCTTTTTAAGTTTTTCCTTATTTGTTACAATATGTTATGCTTTAGACAGATCTCGAGATCAAATAATTATGTAGTAGAACTGTTAATTGCGAAGGAGAGTTTTAAAAATGACAAAAGTAAGAGAAACAATTAGACAAACTGTTTTCGATAACCTCAGCAGGTTGTCATTGAATACAGTGTTTCTTTCTTAGATTCCGTTCCTTGGTAACAGGTTTTCCGAACGTGGATGGGGAAACACACCTCGGTGTTAAGGTCTCTTAGCATAACATTAATGTTCAATATAAAACAAATACCAAAACACGGTTTGATGTCATCAATACCCACTGCCACTATATACAGTATTTCAATGCACAATTACAAGATAATGAAAACACTTAATGCAAGATTTACAATAATATGTATGACTTTCTTTGTTTTTAAACATGTGCAAAAACATTTTAATCTCCTTCAGTTAACATATAAATGACAGCAAATGAAACAGCAGAGTTATGAAAATCATTGTAGCTCCGTCAACAATGAATATTATTTGGATAATAGGGATGAACAGATAAATATATTACACATCAGACTTGATACATTGTAGTATAGTATTCGCGTCATAACAGAACATAGGCTAAACCTATTTTAAAAGTTAAATTTAAATAGTGTTTGTTTGATTAAGCTGAATTTTTAAAATGTTCCTTAGGATTCAACTTAGTAAAAATTACCGATAGCAGCTCTTAGCCCATGCTCACCATAAAGTTATTGTTACAATGTCTGGCGTTTAAATAATACAAAACAAGAAACAAAATTTAACATATGTTATTAAACTTTTTAAAGGGAGGAAATCTTCCAAAGAATCTACTTATTATACAAATAGTAATTGTTTAAGGAACTGGAACATCAAGATGATAAGGTATTAATTAAGCATGCTGCTTTGAAATAAAAAGGTACATTTAGATACAGTTTCGACCTTAATTCGTTTGAAATAAATGAACTGGGCTAATTTAAGGTACGTCGTTATACGTCGAGTACAGTACAGAAACGTAATATAAATACAAATGTTGAGAAAGGCTTTACTAATGTTGTTGTTGTTGTTGTTGTTGTTGTAGGCTTTAGCGATATTTTTCAGCACAAGATAGGCTATACATGGCAGCCAGTATAAATGGTGGGGGAAGAACCTGGAAAAACCCCTGAAAGAACCACTGACCCACGAGAAGCTACTGGCAAGGTTTCTCACATACCCGCATTGGTTTAATCCGGGACTCGAACCCACGCAGACAGAGGTGAGATGGCAATGATCCGTAACGGTGAGCGCTTTAGACCACTCGGCCACTCGGGGCCAACATTAAAAATGTAAGGTGTATATAATACGTCGTAAGTAACGAGTAGAGGTAGCAGAGACATCACCTGTGTTTGGTAAAGGAATGGAATGTGTACATTTCCCTGCTTAATGTTCATTTAATGTGAGTATCATAAATGGTCTTATCTTCCCAACATCTAAAACCTCGAAGCATTTGATTCTTATTATTTCTTTCTGAAACACAACTTGTTTATTTTGTATTTATGTACAAAGGAATGCATTTATAGCACATAATATATGTAACGAAACAAATGTTAAGCTTTTACGGATCAAGGAGATCTATGTTTAGGTGAAGTGGTGCCCCATGCACTTTTTAAAGGAAACGTCTCAATGCTTTTAATTACATTATGGCATAGCTAATTCACAAAAGCTGTTTCTGACATTAAATTATGGAACAAACATCAGGTACAATCAAGACTTTTTGACACCTCAAAAATGCGTTCTCAATATGCATATTATGTAGAGTGGTTCTTTTGGGCAATTCTGTTTTCCTAGTGTGCATACTTGGTTAATAAATCAAAAGTAAATTAAACCTTTGAAGGAACTTTTCACTAAAATGATGTTGCAAGGATGCAGCCATGTTACATTCGGTAGTATGGATAATACGGGAAAGGAAATGCATAAGCTATTATTAAACAATATTCATGCTTTTATCTCTCAAAATGCAGCTACCATTGTGTTTTACAGTGCTAGATAACAAGTGATAAGAAATGAATACTCAGTTTATGCTAATGAACTGGTAATTAAAACTGCTTTTATTTGTATATGCTAAAATAAAGATAAGAGACGAATCAACATATACCATTGGAAAAGTCACTAAAATTTTTTATGCATTAAATTAATTATTACTTACATAATAAATGTATAATAGTATGTTAAATGAAGCATCTCACGTCAATTGTAAAGAATCTGTTGAAAGTTGCTCTTCTTTACTCATTCATATTAATTCCCTTAATGAGTGATTATTGTATAGTCTATCTCTCGCTTTGTATGTTTCAAGCTAAGCTTGAACTCAAGGTAACTTCGACATACGTAATGATATAGATCGAATTAATAAAGATAAGTATATTCAGATTTTTAATGATCCGTAATACTTCATGTGTGTACATCCATAATCGTGCATACTACGCTTGAAAAATGGTCCAAGACTTTTACTTAGAAGATATAAAGCACTCGTGTATCATCAAAATGCTTTCATAAACGATCGTAACCATAATCAATCATTTGCACATATAATTCATTCATCAGACTTCACAGATTCAATGAGCCAACTGAGTTTATATGCAACTTGACTAAGTATGGATAAACTAATAACTTAAACGTCATCACAGATTAAAAGATAATGAAATTGAAAGTTATTATACTGCGAGATGAAATAAAGCATTAAGGGAAACAACTCTAGTCGATATATTAAAAGCTATTTCAAATAGTGTTTCCCTCGTCCTGTAAATTTAAACTAACAAATAATATAGCATCTAATCCTCTGTTACTGTTCTCAAGATTTCATTATATTCCGATGAATACTTTATCACAATACTGTAAATATATAAATGGATTTACACGGATCAAAATCATCGTTTAGAAAGAAAACTTCAAAGTATGAGATAACTGAGACATATTTCATTAAAGGTGGTACATTCGCAAATAATATCAATCTTAGAGATGTAAGATAAGCAGAACATACTACCATATGTTCTTCTAAAATTAAAATTTATGAGAAATTCATTTGATTCAGTGTAAAATTATGAAAACATTATTCAGTAAAAATGCAGGTTGGACATTCTATTTACCGTTGATAGCATTTGAAATGCGGAATCCTTATTAATTAATCATTATCTAATGAGGTTTCTTTCTTTACTCAACATAAATATATAAATATAAAATATAAATATAAAAGCGAAAGGAATCAAAGATAACAACAAAGCATGAAAACAAAAGACGAAAAGAAAAGTTGACGTGATTTAATGACGTAAGGTAAGTAGCAATAACTCATAGTTTTGATTTTCTTTATTGACTACATTTCTCAATACGCCTTGAGCTCTCACCTGGTAATTAATCTCTATTGTATGTATGTATGTATGTATGTATGTATGTATGTATGCATGCATGCATGGATGGACGGATGGATGTATGTATGGATATATGTATGTTTGGATGTATGTATGTATGTATATATGTATGCATGCATGGCTGTATGTATGGATGTATTTATGTTTGTATGTATGTATGGATGGATGGATGGATGGATGATGTATGTAAGTATGTATATATGGATGGATGGATGGATGGATGGATGGATAGATGGTTGGATGGATGGACGTATGTATGTATGTATATATGTACGGATGGATGGATGTATATATGTATGTATATATGTATGTATGTATTGATGGATGGATGGATGGATATATGTATGGATGGATGTATGTCTGTATATATGTATGTATGTATGGAAGGATGGATGGATGGATGGATGTGTCTATGTATGTATGTATGGATGGATGGATGGATGGATTGATGGATGTATGTATCTATGTATGTATGTGTGTGTATGGATATAAATATGTATGTATGTACACTCTTGAACCACTCCTAAACAAGACGTCTTTGCGGTCATCCACAAGTAAGGATTGCACGAGGTCAAAGGCTGGGACTTGAAACCTACAAGAAATAATTCGCTTGGCATACAATTTTATAATTCTCTAGGAATTTACAAAGAGCCAGATTCCCTTGTTATAATATCAGTCTCATTAGATTATAACTAGCAGGTGCAAGAATACAGAATAATTTCGAAGGAGATGAGATACTAACAAGAGCCGTTAATTATTTAAAATATAACGTTATGGAAATAAAACATTTGTCAGTAATTATATCAAGACAAGACATAGTCTTAGGACACATAATGGTATCTTCATCAATAGGCCTCTAAAAAAACCGAGTTTGTATAATTAGGCATGCATCATTTATGTTTGATAGGTCTCTAAACTGGAATTTGTATTATTAGGCATGTATATTTCATGTTGGTGTATCATATTTTTAATATGTAAACTCCAATCATCTAAAATATATTGTTGCTAAGAGGAATGTTTGATATTTTCTTATAAGTATGGCAAGAAAACATCCTGTAATGTAGGACGAAACATGTAAGTACGACAGTGACTAGATATGTTTTGTAGGGATCGTTTTAATATGCTATAATAATTTTATGAAGCGGAAGGAATTGAACAGGATAAAAACATCATTGACACATAAAGTGAAATTATCGGATCTGTCTCTTAAACAAAAAGTTGCTAACTATGCTATTGACTAGTAGATATATTAATAAAGCAACAGTTTGTCTCATAAGATAGAAATATTGCAATGTACATATGTCAATAGTTCAGTGCGATTGGCAAGAAAGTGAGACCTAAATAGCATGCTGAACGTTATTACATAATTGTTTTTAATATTAAAAAAAGTATCCCACTAGTCTTCCAATATAGGTTTCATATCAATAAAGGCTGAATTACAAGCAAATTCAGTATAAGCATACAGTTCACAAAGAGTAACGACAGGTACTACATTTATTTAGACTTTAAAAACAAAATTGCGTACATATTAAATAGTTTCCAGTGAGATAAAAGTCAACTGTTAAAATTTAGACCAGAAAGTTATTCACAAATGCTTCCTGTATATAAAAAATGAAGAACACAATTATTTTTGTCTGCGTGGGTATCATACCATTTTCAGCAATATTAGGCACACAAGGCGGCTAGCACAATTATTGGAGGAAGAGGATGAAAGACCCTGGGAGGAACATCGACTCAATAAATGTTACTGACACGCTTTCTCATATCCATATTGGTCGATACAAGACCCGATGCGGTGATATATGAGCCTGGCAATCAGGGGTTCCGAGATATGAATATTTCTACTATTCAATACAGAAATAAATAACAAATTTGACAACCAGAATAGTTGATGAAAATTCGATGATTTGAAACCCATTTAGGATAAAAGGTAGCAAACAATATATCTTTTAAACAGCCTGAACAACTGTCTGGAACTGGTCTATAGACAGGCTCCTATTATTGAAGGATAGTTTGTAAGATCGATACAAATGTAGGTCAATAATGTATTGATGAGTTCATTCCATTCGCTACCTTTATTAGGTCAGTTATTAAAGTCACCAAAATATATTAAATTGTTTCCAATAAGATAATCTAATTCAAAAGGAAAACAAATATACTTTGCATTTTAGGTTGAAGTTCTTCAAGTAGGTGCTGATCATATAAGAATTCTAATTTAAAAAAAAAAAAAAAACGCAAAAGATCATCGGTTGGTTGGCATTCATTTGATTGCGTAAGAGAATATATTTACATAAATAACAATTGAAAAAACGGTTTTCTTGAATCTAAATCACTACAGCAGCTGTGCACGTTTCCTAGGTCGATCAGTGAGAAACGTGCTGTTTTGGAGACACTTTACTTCAATCGTTGTCAGATTTAATTCGTAACCAGTGCATGACCGTTTACATCAAGACAGTATGCATAGATTTCCATGTTGTCGTGGAAGTGCTGGTGTTAAATCATCTGTTTTGTTTTGAATTTTAAAAAATTATATAATCAAGGAATTGTCAGTTATGACAATCATTAGTCTACCAGATAACATCAAAGCAATAATAAATGTAGATAAAATAATTTTAGTCTGGTTTGTTTAAATTTTAAATTTATTAGCACTATATATAATAACATATTTTAACTAATTGTATATGTGATTTGATAATGTAACAATTTTACAATTTAAACGAAACCGATAGGTACAAAGTTGATAAAGGTCCATACTTCATTTGGTTACTTTAGTTTACAGAATTTAAAATCAGTTAATAGTGAACAGAGAACACAAAAAGTCTACAGGTTTTATAAAAGGTGCTCGTGTGTGCATGTGTGCCTAATGCAATAGAAATAACAATCGATGGATTGACGGAGTAAACGTTGTGTACCTTTGACAAGTGTGAAATAGTTTCTTTAGGTTACCTATGACAAATCTACAATTATTTTTTTCATGACACTCTTACAATATGTCGGATCATTGATTCTTGAATGTATTTGAGAACATAAGTGATCATTGATGTCCGTGTTTGATAATTGCTTCAGGCATGTGTGATGGCTAAAGACATTGAACACTATGATATATTTGACTTTAGGTACTGTAGTCAGGAAGAGAAATCCTCTCAAATATCAGCAATTTTTATGCATTCAATAGGTGAATCCATAATCTTCCGGCATTATTACGCAAGTTTATCAAAGAGAGGAAAACAGCAGCAAGCACGATCGTTGTTTCATATTACAGAAGCATTTATTTGTTTTGGTCATCTTTTATTTAAAGAAAAGAAGGAAAAAAGATACAAATGAAGCCGCTTGTGCAGTTTTTACCTCAATTGCTTTTCAACTAATTTCGATTTTGATTTAAATTGATGTTTATTTTCCTGTACTAATGTTATGCACACTTTTATTAACTATAGTTCTATAGTGGATATTTCTGTGTATTATTGTTTATTATTTGGCGTTCTGAAGATCAGAAGAAAACATGTTGGAGTGAAATATAGACAAATACATATCGCGTATTTACAGTTCTCATTTTCTTGATTCTAATACTCTGCGTGGCTATACCATTTGCACAGACGTATATTATTGCAGTAATTTTTACAGTCTTGTATCAGAATCATCCTTAACTTGAGGTCCCAAAAACTTTATTTTGCTTTCGAGTTTGTACACGATGGTTATATCTAAATTTAGTTGCTGACAACCAACAGAGAAACATAAATCTGTCAGAGAAATGGACTTGAGAGATTCTCATTTGAAGTTGTTTCAGAGACATCTTTAAATTTTAATCCATCAATGTTTGTTCGAGAAATTGTAGTCCAAATAAAATGTGTCCAAAAGAGTTCATTTCAAAAAGCTCGATCTTGTATTATTACCTTGAGAAAGAGATTTATTTTTGTTCGGACTATGACTGGATTGTACATTAGGGTGAAGAAAACATTCTCTGAAAACGGCTCAGTTATTGGATTCGCAAAATTCTTTAAAAATGAGCTTTTATTTCTTGATCAATGTGTAATAATTTCTGATATTGATCGCATAGTTAATTGATATATACATTATTTTATTTGAGATCTAAACAGGTGGACTGATGGAACTATAAGTTCATTGGTGCTTCCTAACGCACTAGAAAAGGTAGACTCAGTCAGTCAAGAAATGATGATGTATTAATTGTTTACAAAATGCAAACACTTCACGGAATTGTGTGCAAAAGGTTGCGATTGGCTTATGTTGTAATGTACATATATGACACAATTGCGCATGGTGCATGCTTGGGTGTGTCAGACAATTTTGACATTTGAAGTTTTACACGACCGGCTGGCTGTTGGAATTCATTAACTATAAGCTCTCCGTGCGTGGTTCCGATCACGTACTAATATGCAGAATTTTATTTTCCATTATAGCCACGTTGCATTGAAGTTTTGTCAGTAGCAATCTTTCGGGTTTACAAATTTAATACGATTCTCTTTTGTTTCCATAATTTGCGTATGATACAGTAGGTGGATACTTTACATAATGCAGAATTTCTCATAAATTTCCTTCAGCTTATGCAAATTTCACTTAACACAATTTTATCAGATTTATTGCAGTTTAAATTTAAAGATGTACCTTTAAATGAATTCAACCAATAAAAGTTAGTTCAGATCTTGTAATAAGTCTTACTGACTCCTAAATGACCAGACAACGGCGTTTCCTTGTCTAGCCCAAGAATTTCCTGTCGACATGACCTAGGAACAACAATTTGATAATGTAACACACATCACCAGCAGGTACATCAGGTGGCCTCGATTTCCTCATAAGGAACCCATTTTTCACAAAATAAGACGTTGGTTCTTTCGCTAATAGCATTCTAAAATAAACAGGAGATTACTTGATCTTGCTTCTGTAAGACAACCAGTAATTCTCTTGTATTACCATGATTAGAATTAAGAGAATGATTAGCCAAAAAAGGATCACTGTGATCAATACTTCTTGTCTGATCCAAACTAGGAACTAAAGTGATCTCATTCAAAGACTGACCCATAAAGGTTTCAGCTAAAGGAATAATATCCATATGAACGTGATTGAGGAGAGCTTTAGTAACTGTGGAACTGGGTATTAACCAGGGATTTCAACTTCAATATGATCAACTCTTTGATCCATACAGAGCTTTTCAGTTACAAATGGATTAAACACTACTTTATTTCGAGCTAGGTCGTTACAAAGCAATAATTGAACACTTCAGTGAGCAAAGATGTGAAAGCTCCTATGATCACTGTCCTGAGACCACGTCTTATGACAAATTCACACAATGGAGAGGAACATTAACAAATTCACACTCTACTCCATGAATAAGAACACTTTATCTACAATAAGACTTCTCTGAAAAAGGCAAAGCATTTAGCAATAAACAACTCTGGGAAGCCCCTGTGTCTCATAATATCCTAACAGGATTAAACAGGGCATAACCACCAACACGTGATACTGAACCTTCGACACGAATGGTTTGTAATTCTCCATAATAAAATTAGACTGGGTCTTGCTAGACTCAACAAATGTATTTCTTTCAATTCATGACTTTGACCTTTACCTCTTTGAAACAAGAGCATTTGGAACAGCGCTGTCTTTAATATGTTGCATAAATTCCAACCTATAGCAATAAAAAATAACGTACCCTTTCTACTTACAATAAGTGCACGCTAGAAGAGATAAGGATTGCTGATCAATCTTGTCAGAAATTTGATTCTTAACAGTTGTGATAGTTTGAGACATGTAAGTACTCGCATGAGACTGATATGGATTTTTTAACAAAAACCTGTTTGAGAGAATGACTTATTTACAAATGGAACCTTCTAAGTCAATTAATATTCCATAGCTGTACTGGCTGCCTCCTCTACGGTATCAATCTGTTTCTCATCAAGGTAAGTTCTTCGTTATTATTGACATAATTCCTGAACATTTTGATGAATATGAGTTGTCTAAGTCTATCATATATCTAAGTCCATCATAATCTGTGTCAATCCTCTAGGTAGTAGACCATCTATTAAGTAATCATTCTTTACCCCATGCAACTTCAAGATACGTCTAAGTGGATTCTTGTCAACAATTTCTAATCCGTTGGTGATAGGCCTCAGGCACTAAGACATAAGCCTTCAAGACACATTATTTGACAGCATCATAATTACCACTTTTGTCGGATGAGAGTGAAGTGTACACTCTTAGCAATTTCGAATTTTCAGTAATTTACTCAAAACTAGGCAAACTTTTCTATCTCTTTTTCTATAACTAATATGTTTGGCAGTGTATAAAAAAATCTGAACCTGTGTATACATGAAACGGGTGTGCATTTGTTGTCAATTCCTTTAATTTAAACTACATTTATATTTCATATCTTCCTTTTCTTTCTGCATTTGCATTTTCTTATCTTCCTTCTGTATTTTCATTGCCCTCTCTTCCTACTTTCTCTGCATTTGCATGTGATCGTTTTGCATTTGCATCTCTATTTTTTTCTTTCTGCATTTATATTAGTCTCTCTTCCTTTTCTTTTGCAATTACATCTCTCTTTTCCTTTTGCATCTCTCTCTCTCTCTCTCTCTCTCTCTCTCTCTCTCTCTGCATTTGCATTTGACCTTTTCAAATTTCACTCATTTTCCAACTGCAGCTTTCTGAACTTTCTGTCCAAACCAGAAGGAGACTTCTTATCAACACTAAAACACTATTATGAAGAACATTCTTGTTCGCAAATAATGTATGAAAATATTATTGATCTCTTGCTTCTTTAAAGAAGCATTCGTTTAAGAAAGGTACTAATGTTTGCCAAGCGCAAGTAATTCGTCCTTTTTCAAGAACTTTAACCTTTCATAGGTAGGGTGACGCACATCCGACCGCAGACAATTACGACTGTGCAAAAATGTGCCGAGTACTTGCTCTCGTTTTCCCCATTTTTCCAGACCTTTAAATTAGTTAGGTGTTAAAGAATGGCGTAATAAACCCGTTCAAAACGAATATTATCGTTTGAACACTGTGTCTGTTTAAATTTGGAGACAGAAGATGTCGTTTCAAGAAAACAAAAACAAAACTCAGGGTAACTTAGTTTAGTAAACACATTTTTAATTCACACCGACGGTATTTACCAAAGCGCTCAATAGGATTGGATGAAAAAACTTAAATCATTTGAAATTGTTCCTGGATGCAAATAACAAGTGAGCATATTTTTATATTGTTGAAGTTGTATAGGTTTTTCGAAGAAAGATTTAGCACACTATAAATACTCATAGAAAATACTCTTGGGAGTATTTACGAAGTGTGAAACAATAGAAAAAAGATTGAAATAATAAATATCGACAAGATTATTTCACCTTGCTGATTGTTGCTATCGTTTCGTAAGATGAAGAAAGATAAAATAAAACCCCAAACAATGCAGCATGCTGTTAAATAAGCTTATCGAAAATGGATATATACATAACATTATTTAGATTAATTGAAATTAATTTTTTTTGATGGTCACTATCATTAAAGACGTACTTCGCAGTTCACTCAGACATATTTTCTTAAACATAGTGGGGTAAAAGCCATAAATTCATGTGTTAACGTCATTTACAAATAATTACTGCTCAGTTAAAGAGACATTCAAATGGTTGACACAAAAACCGTCTAGATATCAGAATGAATTTGCTGATAAACGTACAGGTAAATGATGCGTTTTTTTTTCCGGCATTTTGAGTACATTGTTTAAAATATCAGAGACAATTTGAATTATACAACTTTCCCAGATGAGAGACAAGATCAGGAGCGTTCTGTTGTCCCTACGTAGTTAGAGGTCAATTTATATTGACACAAACGAATGAGGAATATAGAATGCACATTCATTTCGCAGTCGGAAAATATATACAAGCAACATTTTTCTTCATGACCTCCATAACCATGGGGAATACTTGTTATTCAAAAATTTAATCAGAGAGGTATTGTGGACTTAATGGACTTCAAAGAGAAGAGGGATGACTATTATGTGGGTTGAAGTTGGATGCAAACCTTATCTTGTAGGAAATGTAATCTTCATGAACACTATAACCAATGGACATAATAAGTATTTCGATATCTATCTAAAGAATTGTCGCGGACTTAATGGGCTTCAAAGACAAGAGATATGACTAGTAAAAGGTGGAAATTGCCTTTTCTTTTTTTGACTGTTGCAACTCTTTTTGTAATACATTTCAAAGGTGAGTCATATCGACAACTTAAAGGACTATATTGAATAAGGACCCTTTTCTGCTCCCTCTCCAAATGTCCTCATATGATGTATACAGTACACATGAGGTGGTTAACATTTATTTCTGACATCAGTTTTGTGTTCACGTGTCCGTTGCCATGGTTACAGGGTGTCAAAACACTATCAAGAAATACATTAAAAGTTGTCATCTATTCCATTTACTTCTCATATATACTGCTTTACCATGAGCTATTCACTCAGTTTCAAATTTTCAATATGCATTTTTATTATTTTAGGGGTTATAAAGCTCTGTAAATAAAGTTTAGTTTCTAAAACTATTCGAAAATAGTCCTTCATAGACAAAAATAGAATATCGAACTTACACGTCAACTGAAAACTGTTTCTAAAATATGTTGACAAAAAGTTACTTAGTCATAAAATACATAATTTTTCCTCAATAAAATATTGTTTAATATTATTGAATGATGTTTAATATTATTGAATTATTTAAATGATTGTTTGATATTATTGAATATGACTGTAAAGATGGTATTAATATGGGCTTGTAGGTTCGCTTCTTCGCCGAATACGTGGGTTTGTTAACTTCACTGGAAATGACAAATGTTCCTTATGTATTTATGTACTTTTATCCTTATGATTTCATGGCTATAACACACACACACACACACACACACACACACACACACACACACACTCTACTGTCTTTCTCTATTTATAAGAAAAATAAAATACTGTCTTCCACACCCCTTGACGTAGCCAAGAGTCAAACTATAATCTATTTATAAACTATGTATTCATCCATACATATATAATATGGACATTAATAAGAAGTAAAACAATATTGGTTCAGCATTTTTAATAAACTTCGGAAAATTTTGAAATATGTTTTAGAAGTAATTGGCATTGGATAATACAGGAAAGAAACAGTATATAGGTATTGTACTCTCTAGACTTTATGCGTCTATTTTTAAACCAGCGCGGGAATAATGCATAACACTGACTACACACAGTGCCTGTGAAATGAGGGGATGTACACGTTTATAAAGAACATATACCTATAATGACCAAATGGAAACACAATCATTTTATTATTAGTTTTGCAAATGCTATTTACCAGCACTTAGAGTTTGCAAAGATGGTGATTTACATCGTGCAAGATTCGGGATTTATAGAATGAATGCAACTTTCAAGGAATTTTTGGCAACAAGTTTGCACATAAACTTGGATGAAAAACGAGTCAAAGTCAAAGTAAGTGTTG
This sequence comes from Megalonaias nervosa, assembly GCA_016617855.1. Lineage (NCBI taxonomy): Eukaryota > Metazoa > Mollusca > Bivalvia > Unionida > Unionidae > Megalonaias > Megalonaias nervosa. The sequence goes on from JAECUM010005269.1 coordinate 131,178, forward strand.
TTCTACCTTTTCATTGTTTAAAGTAACTACATATGACTATACTCTCTCTCTCATGAATATGTAGGCCTATATTCAATTCTTTGTAGTGACTTAAAACTGGGGCCCTCGATGGGGGCAATGAAAAAGTTTAAAAACGTATATAAAAATTTTAACGAATAAAATGACGTTATGCGAATACGTGTTCATATTTACCATTAAAGCAAAGCTAGTCACATTATTACATTGACTACTATAATTTGACATGGGTTTCGAAGGCAAATTTTGTGCATCAATATTTTCAGTACTGTGTACTATACATGCAGGCCGACATTCTTGTCCGTATTCCTACGCAAAAACCATGCGAATATCTCACCGTAACTCTTTCTATATAACCGGAGGTTCAGAAAAGTGTTAAATTGACAACCTATGCAAGCAAGAGACGACGAAGCATCTGATAAAAAAAATGCACTCACAAAACACATATTACCTAACGGTAGCAGTTAGCCAAAACTAATAGCAAATCCTGATGATAGTAACGTCCCACTCATCCACCCACAATATGACCCAGAGGTGATACACTCCTGCCGTCTGTACAGTTGAGATGAGCAACTGTTACTGTAATTGCCATTTATTTTTTTGGTGTATTTAATCCTTGGACCCCTCTTAGATTCACTATGAGGTGACTAGTCCGAGTTTCCTCTGACCCTTGCCACTCCATGTTTGATATTTGGACATTTATGTTGGAGTGTAGGGTCAGAGGAAACTCGGACTAGGAGGTGGCCAGACAGAACTTGCAGTCATTAGAGAGAATAAAAAGCATTAAAAATAAACTATTCAGGCCGACACGGACTTAAAAAGTCAAATTATTAATGAGTATGTCTTAAAAATATACCTATTTATATTCATTTGAATGTGGTATGCCAGATTACCCATTAAGCATACTAATCTGGTGCTTAGGGCACCTGCCCAACAGGGGCACCATAAAAAAATTATAATTATTTGCTAATGGTAAAATTGAGTGAATTATATATGGTCATTTTGATCTGCATGTACTAGTATTTTGATTTGGAATGGTGGCAGCACTGGTATTTTCCAGCCTTTTTTAGCTTCAGATATTTTTTTTTAAATTTCACATTTAGTCGAGGGGTAGGGTGCTATAATATTTTCACTGATGAGGGCCCTGGAAGGCCTTAATCTGGCAATTGTTATGTATTATCATTCTGTCTTCCTTAATGTCACACAAATAAGATGACATAATAATGGAAACATCATGATATTGTTGACAAATCAAATTATACAAAAATATCATTTGTCTTACAACTTAAAAGGAGCCAGATGAATACTGATCAAAGTAGTGGTCAGAGTGTAGAAAAACAACTCATTGGATTCCAAACTGTCATATTCATATTCTGGAATAGATGATGCATCATTAAGATGACTAATTAGTGATGCTTTCTTTGACAACTCATCATTTACCCATCTTTTGCAGCCAGAAAACCATAGGAAACTAGACATGGCACAACACCCAACAACCCAAGCACCAACCTTGCAGGTACAATACCATCTTTTGATTGAGTCCATGGAATATTTCAGCTTGTATTGGATCCCCAGTGAATGGATTTTATTTTTGGAGTGGCGAGACTGAATGTTTTTACATGTAATAGACCTGGAAAATCCATGCATGCCATAACCTCATAGTGCCCCTCCTCTGTGAGATCATCATTTGTATACTTTGGAGCCTGTATGACTTGATAAATGCCCATAATGATGTCACGCAGGTAATCAAATGATATCCTGGGGACTCCATTCAGTTTCCAGGTTGATGCATCCATCTTGAATAACAATTTGTGCTTATTCAGCTTGTTATTCTCTTTAACTAGGATTTAAATCTTATTCGGTTACTGGAATTGATTCATTTTCAAACCAAAAAAGGTGGAAATAGTCATCATCGGATAAAGAAGAAAGAACATCAAAGTTAAGATATGACTTTGTTTTAATTAGTTTCTTCACATTTTGTACAAGTGATTTAATATTTGTACTTGAAAAGTTTTCATCAAACTCTTTTGTTGCAGTAAGAGATCGCAGGGATTTATTAGTGAAGTAGAAAATTTCCAAATGGAATTTGCAAAAGCTACTATTTGACCTTATAAAAAATACTACACTCTGCAAATGACTGGGTTATGTTACATATTGGGACAATAAAAAGATAATTTTGATGCCCATATGGTTATGTACATACAACACAATGTCTGTGAGATCTTGATGGCGATGAAATTTGAAGTTGATTGATATGTTTTATGGTTAGTGCCAACTCTTCCCCCCATGTTTGTTTCCACTTACAAATATAGGTAGATGGACATTCTTTTAGTATTATTATTAATGCAGTTATTATTATTACGTGAATTATTATTATTATTATTATTATTATTATTATTAGTAGTAGTAGTAGTAGTAGTAGTAGTAGTAGTAGGAGTAGTAGTAGTAGTAGTATTTTTAATAGTACTAATAGTATTCATAGTAGTGGTATTTATATTCAAGCATGATGTCCTTTGAATAAAAGGTTTTCATCTGTAATTGTTATTATATTTATGATGTTCTGTTGTTATAATCAGTAAGTGTATACAGTTTTGATGTTATCTTTTAATGAAATAAAGAAAATACGCCATTGCAATAAATATGCAGTATTTAGATAAATAGACTGAACAAACTTGTTTTGTTTATTTTTATTTTTGCACATTAGGGGGTAGGAATAATACCATTATCCTTTTCAGTTAACAAACCATAAATCAATTCTCTTACTTTATCTTCCTTCCTGACATTTGCAACATGTTTCCCACTGTTTGGAAACAAAATGTTTAATTTCTAATTTCAGTAATTTCGAGAAAAGTCATTGATTTTGTAGGCAAGTAAAACTTTATGTCAGTCCAAAACCAGTTTTTCTTGATTTGGAGGAGTGATTAGGAAAATGTGATAAAACATTAAGTCTTAAAAAATTAAGCATAAACAAACATGTATTAAAAAATTATAATATATAACTATGGAATAATAATCACTTCACAACACTGGTTCCACCACAATCATTGTCTGATGCAAAGATATTTGGCCACTCTCCTCTAGTATCCTTTCAGATGAATATTATAACCACAAATAATTATTACACTTTAGAAACATTAAAATGATTTGCATATGATTGAAGCTCATATAATTGCTGTTTTTTTGCATAGAAATATTGCAAATAATAGTTTCAATTATAAAATCATAAATCAGTTCAGTTACTGGGCTTTCACCGCGACTGTGGACAAGGTTCCCACTGTTTGGAAATGGTTTCTAATTTCAGTAATTGTTAAAAACATCATTGATGTAGCAAGCAAGTTTAAAATGTTTATGTCAGTCTAAAACCGATTTTTCTTCATGTGGATGAGTGCACCAGAAAATGATAAAAATTCAATCTGAAAATATTGAATGTAAATAAACTTGTATGAAAGTTATAATATCTAATTATGGAATAATAACCACTTCACAACACTGGTTCCAATACCATTATTTTATGATGCAGACATGATTAGCAACCCTTGTATAGTTCCATTTTAAATAAATAGCATATTGATAGAAAAATATTACCTTGCATGACATAAAAATACAATGATTTTCAAATTGCGCATTATTTTTGATTGTTTTGAAAACTGGGCTGTTACTAATTTTATTTTAAACGTGTGAAATTGACAGCCATTAATATTATGGTTATTAGTTCTTTAAAAAAAAGAATAAAAGAAAAAAAAAAAAAAGGAACCTTTGGGATTCGAACTTGGTGCGAAAATTTCGTTTGCTGATGCTATACCATTTGAGCTATTTAAGCTTGTGTAATAGTATTTCTATATCATGCAAAGGACACATTTCTTCCAAGCAGATTTACATAACTTCAGACCATCCTTTTGTTGTTTGCCCAGTTAATGCTTTCATTTTAAAGAATTAATATTGTTACTATATGAAGATAGACCCAGTGAACAAATTTTAATGAAAAACTACGCTGGTTGTAACTGTTATTTCCATCTGGAAATTGACAGATTCGTTTTAAAGATTACATGTACGGAATTAACACTATAACGTTAATAGTGAATTAAACGTAGCAAACGGTATCGTGATGGAAATGAAGAAAAACCCCTGTTATTATGTATAAAATAAATAATATATGTGTACTTATCCTATTATTTACAGCATGCGTTTACAAAAAACTGGCAACGTAAAACTACAATTCCATTTAATGTTTACTCCACGGAGTCTTTGTTTACATATAGTTCCAAATTCCCCTTGAGCGCCTCTTCGAAAACTTTTGTTCCCAAGGCAATTTAGACAGACTGAAGAAAAGAGAGAAATTAACAGAATCATTATTTTTAAAATATTTGAATAGTTATTATTCTCGGATTTTTTAAAATATATTAAGAAAGGAAATAATATAGCGCACTATAGAAATACGGGTCTAATTGCTCACGCGTATCGATACTTAAGCAGCTACCGTGCAACAGGGACAACAACGACAGTGATACATAGACAGCAAAATTCACGAATTTTTTAATTTTTAGTGATTAACGCAAACGTGCTCACGTAAGTTAATATGAGAACCCCAAAATTTCCATAAAAATTAATCAATCAGTGTAAATACCTTGCTCGAGCAAGTCTGCGCTTAGATCTTATTTCTAGTTTCAAGTTGCTCAAATGCAGCCATTTCGCTTAAATTTCCCATACCAGCCCATGTTCAAAGGCCTTGTTTAAGGTATGAAAAAGAAATTTATATGCATATTTAATGCAGAATAGGGTGATTTATACATCGAATAATACAATGAGACACAGAGTTGTGTTATTTACAAGAATTTTTTCCCCCATAAAAACGGGGGCAGAAAATGGCCATTATTCAGTATAGTAGAGGCAAGTTACACGTATATTTCCAAATCGTTTTGTCGTTCAGGTCGAGGTCGATGCTAACGTTAAAAATAAAAAAAAAACAAACGAAAACCAAATGTAAAGAAGTCTTCTCGATAATTGATGCATAAACAAATGGCTGTTTGATGAAATATAACACCTGCAGTATATATTACGAGAGAGAGAGAGAGAGAGAGAGAGAGAGAGAGAGAGAGAGAGAGAGAGAGATTAAATTATGTAGATATATTTATTGGAAATAGTATGAGTGGAAACAGTCTCATTTTGGTGAACTGAAAACACAGCATCATACCCTTAATGATCGCCGTGTTCGTGAGAATTAGTGTTATTCATATTTATAGTTCCATCTTGAACTTCAGAGACAGAGAGAATAATTAGTAGGCGTTGTAAAGTGCTGTATATTTTTCTTCATCTAAACAGCTAGTATTAAACAATTTATAAAAAGCGAAAGTGTTTGATTTGGACTAGCATGTAATAGCATCTTCAACAATAAGATGATGATGATGATGGGGAGGAGGAGGAGGAGTCTGTCAATAGTTATGATTATGTGGAGTTTATTCATATTATCGGCCTTATATCTTCAGTTCATAGAATGATTGGGCGATAATACTTATTGTGGTTGCACTTTTTCAACGACTTTCATTTGTGCGATTTGTCTGATTTTGCACAGAAAAAGATTGTAAAGATATTTTAGTTCGCATATGCTGAGCATTCTCTACATACACGTGTTTTGCTCGAATAATACGTATTTACACTATGTCCGGTTGAATATTCACCTTGACAGTCAAGGATGAAGAAAGTTTGTTTTCGATTCAACAGTGTTCACAAATGGCCAGTTTTTAAAGCAGTACAGTAAGCACATTTCTATGTTTAGTAAGTAATCAGATCATTTTGTTTCTTTACGTCGATTAATTCATACTACTTTATTTATGTCACATGTTTTTAAACGTTTAATTGTTAAAATAAGTTGAAATATTGTGTATCTTTAGACTGGAGATTTTTAGACTGGATATTTATTTTGCAATTAGATGAACTTCACATATTCTGAAATTTATCACTTCTTACAATTGCTGCACGCCATTCACAAATTGTTTGTATTGTTATAAACATAGTATGCAATTAGTATCGGCATATTAGCCAGCAAAAATATATCAGACACAATTTAGGAAAAAGAAATTAAAGGTGAAAGATTTCTAAACAAATCTGGCGGAACTATGCTCCTCTTGGCAATAATATGTCAATAAATTACTATAATACGCCAAACTATAACCTCTGTATCTATAAAAAATTGCTCGCATGCCACATGTTACAATTGTTTGAACAAAGAACCCTGTCTGAATTAGTGAATATAATAAAACCGAACTACTTTCGAGGCATCATTAAGCAAATTAATTCTTTTTATGCATTGATTTAATTCATCCAACATTGATCTTCAGATGTTTTCTTCATTTTACAACATTGTCTCTAAAACCAGTGCCTTAGTTTACATGCACCAAGAGAAACTTACCTATGTTAAGCATAAATATGGGATCACCAGTTATCACAAATTAAGCCGTATCTTCCAGGAAATAAATATATATGAAAGAAGTTACAACAATTGCTAGTATGCGTAACCTTTCTGGAACAGCAGAATGATAGGTTTGCTTTGCTATCCACTCCAGTATCCAGAAAATGTATTCGATAGACATTTTATTTTCTTTAACGTTTAATTACTGCATTCTGCAGAAATGGAGTAACCTTCTTAACTGAGCATTATGTCTCCAGGAATGCTCAAAGAAGAAACTTGTTTCAACTGTGTTATGGATTCCAATAGCATAATCACCGTGGATTGGCTCAGTTAGTGTAGTGATACCTGTTAAATTTATTTTTATACCTAAATAACAATATACCTACCTGTATACTTACATAATTACAAACGTAAATACTGTGTAAAGATTTAATTTTTAAAAATTTTTAATTGCAGGAAAACATCATGTACAAAATAGTTTTTATGCTTCATTACGAAGGCAGTTTTATAAAAATGGAACCGGCCTCGAGAAACGATTTCCTGTTGCATGGACGTACGAGGATAACAACATTACTGGATATTTTAGTTGTTGGAATGAAAGCACGTATAGTCAAAGCAAAGAGGAAAATATGCACATTGTCACAAACTACCCTTTAGGCAGTTCCTCTCAATATCTTAGCAAACGCGGATTACTCAGGCCATACAGGAAATTAAATTTACCAAGCTTCCCCGTCATCATAACGTGTGCTTCATTAAACCATTATTTGGAATTCCAAGGTCTTCTATACGATAACAACATAACATTGGCGAGTAGCTTTAAAATACCAAGGTTGATATTTTATGATCTTGGATTATACAAGTCTCAGAGAGAAGAGGTAATAGGTAATCATATGTACTAGTATGTATGTATGTATGTATGTATGTATGTATGTATGTATGTAGAGAGAAGAGTTAATGGGTAATCTTATGTATGTATGTATGTATGTATGTATGTATGTATGTATGTAGAGAGAAGAGTTAATGGGTAATCTTATGTATGCATGTATGTAGAGAGAAGAGTTAATGGGTAATCTTACGTGTATGTATGTATCTATGTATGTATGTATGTATGCATGTAGAGAGAAGAGTTACTTGGCAATCTTATGTACTTGTACGAATGTATGTATGTATGTAGAGAGAAGAGTTTATGGGTAATTTTATGTACTTGTATGTATGTATGTATGTATGTAGAGAAAAGAGTTAATGGGTATTCTTATGTACTTGTATGTATGTATGTAGAGAGAAGAGTTAATGGGCAGTCTTATGTACTAGTATGTATGTATGAATGTAGAGAGAAGAGTTAATGGGTAATCTTAGGTATGTATGTATGTATGTATGTATGCATGCATGCATGCATGGATGGATGGATGGATGGATGTATGCATGCATGCATGCATGCATGTATGTATGTATGTATGTATGTATGTATGTATGTATGTATGTATGTATGTAGACAGAATAGTTAATGGGTAATCTTATGTACTTGTATGTATGTATGTATGTATGTATGTATGTATGTATGTATGTATGTAGAGAGAAGAGTTAATGGGTAATTTTATGTACTTGTTTGTATGTATGTGTGTAGAGAGAAGAGTTCATTTTTTGTTTGTATGTATGTAGAGAGAAGAGTTAATGGGCAATCTTATGTACTTGTATGTATGTATGTATGTATGTATGTATGTATGTATGTATGTATGTATCTAAGTATGTGTGTATGTAGAGAGAAGAGTTAATGGGCAATCTTATATACTTGTATGTATGTATGTACATATGTATGTATGTATGTATGTATGTATGTATGTATGTATGTATGTATGTAGAGAGAAGAGTTAATGGGTAATCTTATTTAGCTGTATGTATGTATGTATGTAGAGAGAAGAGTTAATGGGTAATCTTATGTACTTGTATGTATGTATGTATGTATGTATGTATGTATGTATGTATGTATGTAGAGAGAAGAGTTAATGGGCAATCTTATGTACTTGTATGTATGTATGTACGTAAGTATGTATGTATGTATATATGTAGAGAGAAGAGTTAATGGACAATCTTATGTACCTGTATGTATGTAGAGAGAAGAGTTAATGGGCAATCTTATGTACTTGTATGTATGTATGTATGTAGAGAGAAGAGTTGATGGGTAATCTCATGTACTTGTATGTATGTATGTATGTATGTATGTATGTATGTATGTAGAGAGAAGAGTTAATTGGCAATCTTATGTACTTGTGTGTATGTATGTATGTATGGATGTACGTATGTATGTAGAGAGAAGAGTTAATGGGCAATCTTATGTACTTGTATGTATGTATGTATGGATGTATGTATGAATGTATGTATGTAGAGGGAAGAATTAATGGGCAATCTTATGTGCCTGTATGTATGTATGTATGTATGTATGTATGTATGTATGTAGAGAGAAGAGTTAATGGGCAATCTTATGTCCTTGTATGTATGTATGTATGTATGTAGAGAGAAGAGTTAATGGGTAATCTTATGTATTTGTATGTATGTTTGTATGTAGAGAGAAGAGTTAATGGGCAATCTTATGTACCTGTATGTATGTATGTATGTATGTATGTATGTAGAGAGAAGAGTTAATTGGTAATCTTATATACTTGTATGCATGTATGTATGTATGTATTTATGTATGTATGTAGAGAGAAGAGTTAATGGGCAATCTTATGTACTTGTTTGTATGTATGTATGTAGAGAGAAGAGTAAATGGTAATCATATGTACTTGTTTGTATGTATGTATGTAGAGAGAAGAGTTAATGGGCAATTTTATGGACCTGTTTGTATGTATGTTTGTAGAGATAAGAGTTAATGGGCAATCTTATGTACTTGTATGTATGTATGTAGAGAGAAGAGTTAATGGGTAATCTTATGTACTTGTTTGTATGTGTGTATGTATGTATGTATGTATGTATGTATGTATGTATGTATGTATGTAGAGAGAAGAGTTAATGGGCAATCTTATGTACTTGTTTGTATGTATGTAGAGAGAAGAGTTAATGGGTAATCTTATGTACTTGTATGTATGTATGTATGTAGAGAAAAGAGTTTATGGGCAATCTTATGTGCTTGTATGTATGTATGTATGTATGTATGTATGTATGTATGTATGTAGAGAGAAGAGTTAATAGGTAATCTTATGTACTTGTTTGTATGTATGTAGAGAAATGAGTTAATTGGTAATCTTATGTACTTGTTTGTATGTATGTATGTATGTATGTATGTATGTAGAGAGAAGAGTTAATGGGTAATCTTATGTACTTGTTTGTATGTATGTATGTAGAGAGAAGAGTTAATGGGTAATCTTATGTACTTGTTTGTATGTATGTATGTATGTATGTATGTATGTATGTATGTAGAGAGAAGAGTTAATGGGTAATCTTATGTACTTGTTTGTATGTATGTATGTAGAGAGAAGAGTTAATGGGTAATCTTATGTACTTGTTTGTATGTATGTATGTATGTATGTATGTATGTATGTATGTAGAGAGAAGAGTTAATGGGTAATCTTATGTACTTGTTTGTATGTATGTATGTAGAGAGAAGAGTTAATGGGTAATCTTATGTACTTGTTTGTATGTATGTATGTATGTATGTATGTATGTATGTATGTAGAGAGAAGAGTTAATGGGTAATCTTATGTACTTGTTTGTATGTATGTATGTAGAGAGAAGAGTTAATGGGTAATCTTATGTGCTTGTATGTATGTATGTATGTAGAGAGAAGAGTTAATGGGTAATCTCATGTACTTGTATATTTGTATGTATGTGGAGAGAAGAGTTAATGGGTAATCTTATGTATTTGTATGCATGTATGTATGTAGGGAAAAGAGTTAATGGGTAATCTTATGTACTTGTATGTATGTATGTATGTAAAGAGAAGATTAATGGGTAATCTTATGTACATGTATGTATGTATGTATGTATGTATGTATGTATGTATGTATGTATGTAGAGAGAAGAGTTAATGGGCAATCTTATGTACTGGTATGTATGGATGGATGTAGAGAGAAGAGTTAATGGGCAATCTTATGTACTTGTTTGTAGGTATGTATGTGGAGAGAAGAGTTAATGGGTAATCTTGTGTACTTGTATGTATGTATGTATGTATGTATGTAGAGAGAAGAGTTAATGGGCAATCTTATGTACATGCATGTATATATGTAGAGAGAAGAGTTAATGGGTAATCTTATGTACTTGTATGTATGTATGTAGAGAGATGAGTTAATGGGTAATCTTATGTACTTGTATGTATGTATGTAGAGAGAAGAGTTAATGGGTAATCTTATGTACTTGTATGTATGTATGTATGTATGTATGTATGTAGAGAGAAGAGTTAATGGGTAATCTTATGTAATTGTATGTATGTATGTAGAGAGAAGAGTTAATGGGCAATCTTGTGTACATGCATGTATGTATGTAGAGAGAAGAGTTAATGGTCAATCTTATGTACTTGTATGCATGTATGTATATAGAGAGAAGAGTTAATGGGTAAACTTATGTACTTGTATGTATGTATGTATGTAAAGAGAAGAGTTAATGGGTAATCTTATGTACTTGTATGCATGTATATATGAAGGGAGAAGAGGTAATGGGTAATCTTATGTACTTGTATGTATGTATGTATGTATGTATGTATTTATGTATGTATGTATGTATAAATGGGTTTATAAGTATTTATGATTGTGGGTGGGTACTTTCATGTATGCATATATATATATATATATATATATATATATATATATATATATATATATATATATATATATATATATA
>JAECUM010005269.1:142448-173287 GCA_016617855.1 Megalonaias nervosa
GATCCAGCAAGGGATCACGTGTGTCAGGTATTGATTGAGATAAATGCAATAAACTGACAACGAACAGTGCAAAACTAGTATCTAACTAGCCTATATATATATATATGCACAGAATAAATAATTGTTAAATGCACCGTTTTATGGCGAAGTAGCTAAAAGTCTGCGTCACAAATGTATATGATATATCTTTGTACGTATGTCAGCTTTATTTAAACTATGGACATCAAGTTGTTAAAGTAAGAGATAACTAAACGAACTCATGCTTTTACTTATAGCAGCAACTTAATATGGATAACTTTCGTCGTACATTGGACAACCTGATATAAACACGTTGAAATCATGATTAATTAGAATTTATTACAATTTTCAGTTGGAGAAATACTGTGATTGCGAGGTCAGAGATTTTCCTTTCTACCAGTACCCAAAACATTTGAAAATATTATACGGATTTGCATGGAAGCTAGTTATAATTCAGGTCAAGTATATGAAGGTTTGCTCCTAAAACAGTTTATTTAGTGATTGGTTTTATTTTACATAACACTGTTCATTTTAGTTCATCCATTCATAAAAGCATTATAGTCATGCCCAACAAGATCATTCAATGATTGTACTATGTCAAATGTTGAAGATCTGTTTAGTTTACTTCTCATTAAAATATCAACTGTTGATGCTAGCATTCTGTTAAATTTTGTTTTGTTTCTTTGCATTTTATTTTATTTTTGTAACACTTACATGAGAGACCTTAGTCATGTCATTGTTAGGAAAAATGTACTTTGCTATAAGCCAATTAGATTTACCCGCCTTCATTTTAATGCAATTTATAATGAAGAAATAGCATTCATTTTATGCTGCTGTGCTCGATTTTATGCCATCGATTGCACCATGTGTTGTGACTCGCTCACAGTTCATATAAATATTATATGTATTAATCTCTTTACAAAGTATTCATAAATATCATTACGTGAAAACTGACATTATAATTTGCCAAACAACTTAATTAATATACCAGTATCGTATGGGAAAATTTTCGCTCTGTACCAGACCCTGAGGAATGCATATTTGGCGTAAATCGAGCGTCACCTGTAGTTGCGTATGCTACAACGTTTAGTTCATAATTTGTTTAACAATACTAATACTTATACTTCAGATTGTCCTGTACGAATACGGGTATGTGCTCTGGCTGGACACTTCAATGAGGTTTGTAAATGTGTCGCGTTTGAAAACCTCTTGAAAAGAGTTAGTATATATGGTATAGATTCCTGGGATTTTGGATTTACAATTGGTTCACATGTTGATCCAGAAACACTCGAGTTCCTTGGAGAAGACCCTTGTTTATATGTCAATACAAGTGACGCGGGAGGAGGAGGAATATTGGTTCTAAGATCAAATTTTACCCTTGAGTATATCATGCGTCCTTGGACGTACTGTGCATTAACGTATGTATGCATGGTAAATGATCGGTCAGAGAAACTAATCGGGTGTCCAGCAGAATATAATTTAGGTTTTGCCAGTGATTTGCCCAGGCCATCTTAGGTATAATCTTGTGACGTCTCTATGGGAGTCAGGAGACAGTAATTTTTCCGAAAAATTTGGTTTACCCTCGCCGAGGTCATGAAAAAAAGTATTTTCGTTTTTTGCCAGAAAGTAATCTTAAATAAGCAGTCAAATTTTTCTCTACATGTACATATCAGATCTGTAGGGATAAACTCATGCATTTTCTGAATGTTTTATACTTATAAAGACACTATACATCACATCTCATACACTTCGTGTTAAATTGAGAGTAAAATAATATAAGGTGTACCATTTAAAACTATCATGAATTTAATTTCCTGCTTATAATAAATATGTGTAATAATTTCATAGCTTACGTATGATATCTTCTTGTAAACAGCACAATTTAATCAACGAAAAATCATAAGTAATAATGCAATGACATAATATTCATTATTATGCAATAGATATATTCTTCTAATATGCTTTTGCATTTTTCGCACATAACTATGTGATATTTTCTTAATTACACACACCTCTAAGTAACATATTCATAATTTTATTCACCTTTCCAAAAGCTCTATTCGCAATCAACTGGAATGTGCGTCTTATGCAAATAAGGAATAGGGATAATCTCATCATCCTTGGATCTGGAAAACTATCGAAATATGAACTTAAAGGGAACATCTGTTTAAAGACGGATTTATGCACACCCAAACTATTACTGATATTCAAGAAAAATATATTTATACGGTCTATCACTACATGAGCGATCCCTCAACCTATTCTCACCTCCCCCACAAAACATTAAGAATGTGTATTATCTCGTAATTTTTCTTTCACAGACTAAATATGTACATAGTGATCTGTTATTTTCACACCTGTCTTTCATTTACAGTTAAATCATCAGTACAATAGTAAAGAAATATGTAAGATTTATTCGACGCAATATCGGCTATCTATACTACCTAACAACGGTAAAGCACATTCAGTGATACATTCACTGCTTCTAGATCCAGGATCGAGTCGGTTATCAGCATAAAGCATATTGAAACGTAAAGTGTGGACTTTTACATCATTGACCTGTCAATTTGATTTTATCTCACGTGGGTTCAAGTTTCACGGTGGTTGTGAGCCTGGTGTTGCATAAAATGAAGCAAATACAACACTCGGAGGTCGTGGGATTTATTATCCGTCAGAAGAACATACGAGATAAAAGAAAAAAAAAACTACAACAAAACAGAACGAACACTTAAATATACAATACTGAAACAGAACAGAACAAGTACTTAAAAATACAATCTTAAAACAGAACAGAACAAATGCGATACACCATCCGCACGCCAGTATTTAAATACATCAACACGATAACACATAAATGATAACCTACAAGACACGAAGGCCCTAAATATTCAAATGTTATAATTCTCTCGAATTGTGATCGCCACCTTAGGCCTATACAAAATGAGTAAGCTGTTGTTCGTCCCAAGCCGATCGGACGAATGCCTATGGCTTTTAGTTAGTTGCCAGGTGCTTGACGTCATCGTCTCCTTCATGCGCTTTGCGCACTGATTGGTCGCTCACTCATTCACTCGCGCGCTCACTCGTGACAAACACGCACCTGGGTCACATTTAGTGTTGGGCAACTAAATAGTTTCCCTCTGGGAGTGCATGAAGTATCTAATTGCATGAGACCATAGTTGTCTATTATCTTACTTAGACCAGTGGCTGGATTGGTACTGTTTTGATTATAGTATGCAAGTCATTCATCAGTTATTAAAGTTCTTATTACGATAATTCAGTAAGTTTATTAAAATGCTCTTACCAGTATAACACATATAGACTCAAATATAATACAGACTTTACATTCATTTACTATCTGTATTATATCAGTATGATTTAAGATTAGTTTAATAGACACCACGGTCCTGAAGATCTAGTGGAGTTAATTAGTTTGCAAATATTTATATTATAGCGTTATAATCTGAAGGAGTAGGACACAGTTATATTCTTTTAAGTCTTAGGTTCCTGGAATAGTACTATTGGCCAATGACATAGTCCATAGCCTATATACACTTTTATTGAATCCAATTTATCATATTTTGAGTAAATAATATTAATACGCATTATTGTCCACATAAAGCACTACTTCACTTTTCAAACAATTCTCAGTAAATTATTCACAGAATTAGAATTAGAACTTTAAACTTTGCGCAATGATATCTGTTCATCTCTCTCTCTCTCTCTCCTGGAAAAAAAACTGCTTATAATAATTAAAGGAAGTAAGTAAATTTGCGAATAACACAACATTAAAGACGCAATGTTTTCATGTGTTGTCAGCTCTGGGTAGGTAAGCGGTTGTTGACCTTTACAAAATTGGCAATTGTAGTTATGCAAGATTGCTCGCATCTTGTCTGTATACCACAGTAATGTGAAACTATATCCTAAAATTCAAATTGTCGAATATTTGTTGGATGTGTTACACCACAAATATCTCTCGCTAAGTAAATTCCAGCTCTGAAAGAAGTTGAGGGGTAACTTATTTATCTATATTTAAAGATCATGTATTCCTCTGCACCAATTAGCGAGACAATAATCTTGCAGAATGTTTGCTTTTATATTTATGATTATCAATGGGTGAAGTCCCAGTTTTTAACCCCATAATAAAAATGTGCAGCTTTCTTCAGCTATTGAACTAACGTAGAAAGGTTCTTACGTAGAAACTATATCAGAATTTTAACTGAGCCATTCAGCGTTTGCTGCATCCTATTGTAATCTAGTCGTTAAGAAAATCATGAATATTTTTCTGTGATTTTTCTGAAGATTTGCTAAAGGGTAAACAATCTGGCATGCATTCAATTGAAATTAACAATAAAGCCAAAACTGATTTTGGATTTTGCGTTGGATGACCAAGCAATCATGTGTGGTTCAACCCGTATTAAAACTGTTACCTGCAACATAATTCAAGAAAACCATGACTACTTTTGGACAAGTTTCTTGCCTAACATAAGTATGATGGTCACTGCATAGTCGTACAATTTAAGTAATGTACTCGACGTCATAAAAATGTTAAAAAATAAAGGAAAGATATATTAACTTAAAAAGAGGAATAATACCTATAGCTACCATCTGTGAAACAGTTTATCAAAGTCATTTTTCCAAAACTTTTAAGATCATATCTTTTTTTCAGGATGAGGTGAAGATATTCTTTTTAAAGATTAATCCTAGCCCAATGGGTATGGAACACTCAATTTTATAGACTTTCGGCTTAAAGTTTTAATCTACATTATTTAAAGTTATAAACAGGATGTCAGATTTGTGACCAAAGTAAAATATGGCTATATTCAAAATTCTTACGTATGAAAAGTAATATAACTAGGATACTAATTTAAGCTTTGTAATACTCTCCATTTATATCTCGTATATTAACAAAGTTCAATAAGATTTGTAATTTTAATTATTAAATGATATTTCAAGGAAGATTTTCATGACGAAAGTTATTTAATTACTTCCAGTATTTATTTCCTTCATTATAGTAGCTTGTCAAAATATATTTACAAATATGTCTATCAGGTTTGTCAACATTATTTTTGTGTTAAGTACCTGATTCCATGCAGTACAATATATACAACCACTTAAGCACAAAATTTACATTAAATTTATTACAATAGAATCTTAAGAGATTAAGCGTTCTTCTCATCCAATCTTCCTGCTACCTGCTAAATACATTCAATGTTTGATCCAAGTAATCACTCAATCATATTATTTTCTCATCTGACTTTTCTCAGATGATATAAATTAGGTATTTTTAGTTTTAAAAAGCAAATATGTTCTTTTCAATGGGGAATACTATTTCTATTGCTTGGTTTAGAAAGCAAATCCTGTAGTATCATGTGGTATTTTAGAACAAGCCAATAAAACCATAAAATGTCTTGCTCATATGCATTTCAGGGCATTATTTCCTAACTGAAATATATTCCATGAATGTTATCCATAACCCCTTTGGAAAGTAGTTAATATGTATTCCTAATTTGTCTACAATATCCTAGAAATTATCTTCCGTTGCGGCATAGTCTCCGTATATTTTATTTTAGATTTGTACATGTTTGGAAATAAAATGTAGAAAAGAGTCATTTTATTTATTGGAGCACACTTTCAAATGATGGACGGAAACACACTATTTTGGGTTTGTTTTGGTTTCATTCAATATTTATTATCCTCAGTGTGTCAGCCCGGTTTCGTTGTTTAACATTCATTTAACTTATGAACATAATTTAGTATATTATCATATAAAATAAATGAAATTTTGACAGACAGACATTACCTATTAATATTGATTTGTATTAATTGTACTTATTGTTTTTGTACATGATATGAGTGTCTTACTAAATTATTTCTTTCTATTATTTTTTTACGCATGACGGTAGTTTATTTATATTATATTTGCAAAAATATGTCTAACAGGCTTGTTTGTAATACGTTTTGTTCAATCATTTGATTCCATGCAGTAAAATAAATGCAATCAAGAAGGTTCATTGAGCCAATATTACACATTCAATTACAACACAAATCTGAATTGTAAGAGCTATTCTTCTTATCCAATGTTCTTATTTGTTTATTGTGTTTTTATCAAAAGAATCATACTTAAATCAAATTGGCTTAGAAATTATCTCCGAGCATACAAAATATGTTTTGCCATTATTGCGCATACGTTTCCGTTACTTTCTCTTAGATTTCTTTAACATCTTTTACTTGTTTTGAACAAGATCGGTTTTATTTACTGGAATATTATTTAAAATATTGTCCAGAAGTATGCTTTACTGGTTTCGAAATTTAGTTAAACTTTCTCAGTGGTTCCGAGTAACTAGAAAAAAGATTCGACGGTTTCATACCTTTTTCTAAATTTCAGTTGTGACATATCCACCTTCTTTTAATATGCTAATCAAAGTTGCACAGAATAAACCGATTATATTTTAATAAAAATTTTGATATGAAAATAAAATAAAACGAGATAAATGGCTATGTTTATTTCAGTATGGCGTAGTCAAAGTTGCATTGATTTTCAACGCCATTATATATATAAAGTTTAAAACAAATAAACTGGTCCACTTTGAGACCTTTTGCTAAGAACTGTAATATAGGCCGACCCGGAAAAAAGATACAACATTTTGTAACATTTTCTTATTGTGATCTCATTTGTTTCTTCTTAATGATTACAAATATCGTTTATGCAATACAGGTTTATTCATTTCATGTGTTGTATCTTTTTAGGTTTAGCAAAGTAAGATTTTTCTAGATATTTGTCTAACTTCGAATCTCGATCACTTTACAGCTAATAGCCATTTCCTTTCATATGTAGAAATTGCACATGCATTTCAAATTGTGAAAACCATAATCTGCAGCATAAATCATATTGACCTATGACCGCAGAGTACATTTAATAACTAGTTTCATTTTTTACGTTCAGTTACCTTTATTAACACAGTTCAGTATATTGTTTAAAAATACATTTATAAAGTAGTGAATGATTGACACCGAGCTTGGATATTCACTTGTATTAATTATACTGAATGCTGTCGTACATTTCATTTCTACACCGAATATTTATTTCCAATCATTAAGACAGGTATGCAGGGGTTGTTAGCAATCTTGTAGTGGGACTTGCAGTAGGTCATTTGATAGGGTGTGTCCCAAATATCAAGGATTTGATACTACCCCATGCCAGCGTCTGCTGCCTGCGTCGGTATATCCTTGGAATAGGCACTCACCTCTCATTTTCCTCTGCATTATGCAGCCAAGAATGTATTAATGGTGCTTTTAAAATCAATGGAAGCAAACCAAGCAAAATAACGTCTTCACAATGATCTTAGTTATCAACTCTTTCTTCGTTTTGTGATTTCGAAAATTAATCTTCAATTCTGATATTGTAAAAGTTCTCTTCTGTACTAGTTGTACTTAACAAAGTCCAAAGTGTTCTTTTGTAGTGTTAGCGATAACATACCTTTAGCGACTGCAGCAAACAATTTCATTGACACCATTGATATCAATAAGACCGTTTTAGATCTACATTAGGAATTTTTTCTTTAAGATTTTTCACTTAAATTTAAAGCATATTTATTCCGTTTGAACTGCTTTATCTTTAATTTCAAAATTTAGTGGATATATGGTCTTAGCAAAAATAGGGTGAGATAATGTATACATGTTTTGACAATTTATATGCCAATTATAATCAAATTTTTCTATTTAGCTGTGTCGCAAATACCTTTGAAAGATGCAGTTTTAAGCAAGTATATAATTACTTTCATAAAAACCGTCTTTTTTAATTATAAACATCAATCAGTATTTCTTTCTCCACTGTTTGGAACTTATCGCAATTCATTAGAACAATCTCAAAATTCTTGTTTTGTATGACCTATCAAAAGCTTTTGATCGGGTATTGCACAGTGGTTTGTTATTTAAATTGAACGAATGAGGTGTTTCGGGTAATGTAACAAAATATTTTGAAAGTTATTCTAAGTGACAGAAAACAAACGGTGGTTTTGCACGATACTTATTCACGGGAAATGATTATATATACTAGTGTGCCACAAGGACCATGCATGGGCCACTCTTGCTTTAATTTATGTAAACGATATTGTCGATGGTATGAGCTCTCTCACTCGTCGTTTTGCAGATGGCTCATCTCTGCATTATTCATTCCGTACAGTGCTGCAATAGAGCTTGTCATGAATAATGATCTAATAAAACTTCATAACGGGCCCAACAGTGGCTCTAAAAGTTTAATCCAGAACAAATAGTGGTTATGTTTTTCAAGAACAAAGACGTAACAAATAATCCTGAACTTGTTGTTGATAATATCGAATTTAAATACGTGGAATCACATTGATATCTACGATTATCACTTTCATGAAATACCAGATGGACTTGTCACATTGATAGCATTTTAAAAACAGCATCATCTGTACAAGCCAATCTAAGAAAACTAACATACAAACTTAGCAGGCCAATTTTTTCAAAACTGTATATAACTTATATCATGCCTATAATAGAATATTCCGGTTCAGTCTGGGACAGATGATCGATTCAGAAAAATTAGAAAAACTACCGCTTGAATCGGCATTTCGTAAGGACATATATTATTATGATTATGTGGAAAACTAACATTGTTTAATTTTATGTATCGTTCACACATTTTTGATCATTTTGTTATTCAAGATCCAAATTTTGTCTCAAACTCAATAAATGCACTGGTAAAGATTATATCATTCTGATCAAGATCCAAACGAAATTAAATTTAACAGAATTATTTAGAAAGGAAACCTACTTTCAAGAGCCATGAGAGAAATGTAAAATCAGCATTATGTTATATCAGTGAATTATAACAGTACATATTCAGCAGAGCGAATACACATAAAAAATCGCTTTTTATAGGCCTGACGAAGATAGGTTATAAGGGATATATGAAGCTCTAATGTAAACGGTATATTGTATTACGGCCATTTTATTATTATCAGTAAACCGCATCTAATACAATAAACACGATTTGCATTATTCTTTCTATGTATTACCGGATATAAGCCACGTCATGCTTACCAAACAGCCAAGAATCGCCTGAGAAACGGTTGATTCAATTGCAAATATAGATCCTGATGTGGATGCTATTTTCCGACTTATTAGATATATTCTGTTAATAGGAGGCAATGAAACCTTTCCCATTAAATTTGTTTAATTGATTTTTGTAATATCCAATCAAGGCTCGTGCAACTTTATTAACAAAATACTTGTTTATTTACATGACACTACCAACAAGAATTTATAGCAATGTTTGATAAGTATAGGTGGTAATCTGTTTCCATAAGCTTAAAAATAACTTGTTACTTTCCAAACCATATATCATTCAAACAATGTCTCAAAATCTTGTTTAGGGTTTCGACACAGAAAATGACATGTACGTAAAACATATATTTTAGATAATTTTCTATAATAAACTTCGTCAAAACTTAATACTACCTTAGACATTTTTTTTTCACAAAAAGTTTATTTTGAACTGAGAGGTAACAACTTTAAAAATAGTTTTTACAATCATTTATTCATCTATAGTCCTTAACCCTTGCCTAAAACAAATACAATTTAGGGAAAGCGGAACTTCAAGGTTCATTTATGAAATCCAGTTGGGGATATACGTTATTTAAGAGCCGGAAAATAGGAATCTATGTTTAAAGGTCCATTCACAAAATAATTTGGGCAATCGTGAAGAGACGATATCTGATACCACTCACCAAGTTTGAATAGACAAGACGTTTCGCAAACAAATGAATTCATTAATGCATTGCAACCTATGGTAACAGAAGTCGGTGAAAGGATGAACACGTAGGAAGCATTATGTATAACTGGACAAAATTTACAAATTTGTCAAGACGATCATAATCTGACTGTCGCCAAATCTCAGCGTACCTGTGACAAATACACGAACGTTAGTTTGGTATGTGCACTGTATAAACAATCATTGAAAGGTATAGTAAGAATATCTCGGCAATAAACAAGTCAACCATTTAATTGCATGCTCGATGGGAAGACATTACTAAATCTTAATTTAAGCCTAAAACATGATGACCATTTATTTGTATTGTATTGGATTTTATGTCCGAGTAAGGATGACACGATTACGTACCATTTAGTCTTGTGCCAAATATTAAAAACAAACGCATTCCTTAGTATCTAATAACTGCAGGGTTATTACTGGATAAAAAAAAAATTAATCGAGGTGTTTCTCTGTTGTTGAATTTATCCCTGCAGCACTTCCTGGATATTCACACCTTTCGGGGTATATTAACTTTGTTCCATTTGACTATGATTCAAGGAGTTGAAAACACGTTTAAACATTACGTTGATTGTTCTAAGACGCTTTTAACATCAATATCTCTACTGATCATTTCGACTGATTATATAAAAATAAGGTCTACATATTTAGAATTTCGAACATCGGCTTGTAATTTAATTATACCGAAAGTATTCATGTTATTGCTGCGTATTTCTCTTGTATATTGGTACTACGTGTTTGGGCATGTTTCTCTAAATTACATGCATTAAACCAATATTCATGTGTTTATCCCACTCTGACTGGATTTAATACATGATTTTGACACTCAGTACAAAGTCACCCTAATGCGACCGACAGGGTCATCCTTACTGTCTCGGCTGTTATTATAGGATGGAAAGAGCAACTGTATTCATTTGTTTAGAAAACCCATTTCTGTTGAAATCGTATTGAGCGCATGGCGATGTTGTAAATCTCCCAGGATGTCTTTTGAAAAGAGTTTCAAAGATGGCTTGATATTTTGATATGTGTATGAATGTAGGAGTAATTTTATGAGTGTAAAATATACTGGTCAATGAATATTAGTAGATTGTATATTGATATGTATAAACTGAGGAGCCATAATGATTTTTCAAAGATTTTCGATTAAAATAGATTGATATACACTAAATGCGAAATCATTTAATAGTATTTAACGAGTGCAAAACGATATAACCAGAATATTGCCAAAGCCACACAATTCTCTTGTCACCTAAGAACTTGATCAAATTTGCCAGCAGATTGAGAATGCACCAGGCGCATCTAAGTCTGTAGCGATAACGAACAGAAGTTATAGAGTTGATGTAAAATAGTGCCACACTTGCTAAATTAGCTGCAATAAAAATGATATTTAATTGCAAACAATGCAATCCTGCAGAAATATGTAATATATCTTCTAAGACTGACAACACAATTCCAGAATTAAAGAAACTAAGCCTATAAATTACTAATCAATCCGAAAAAAGAAACATATATAGCAGGGAGCAAAGAAATTATTCAAAGGAATGTAAAGTTTAACAGAAAAATATTAGCAAGAACAACAATTTCCAAGAGATATAGTGACCCTGCCAAAGTCAGAGACATTATAAAGCGAAAAGGCAAAAATTATTTTACACTTTGAGAGAATTCGATCAGAGATGGAAGCAAAACAGGACAAGGAGAATATTAAGCCATTTTTAAAACTATGTATTGAAACCACCGTGCGTAATGGAGTCCAGTAAACCTGATACCACTCAAAAGGTTTCAGTCGAGAAGACGTTTGATAATAAATGAACACACTACGTCTTTGTATGCTATGGTAACAGAAAGTAATGAATGAATGGTCATGGGGAAAGTTATAACAAACACGGTACATACTAAGAAAATACAAGGTTTCTAACGCACTAACGTCCGTCCGTAACAAAGGAATCTACCTGGGACGAACACGCGGATACTGATATTTTGACGTGTATTTTATAGAAGGTGATTAAACTTGTATTACGAATGTCACGAAACTGTAATAAAGAGACTTTTTGGGCCAATTAGATTGCAATCATGAAGAGGCGATATTATTTAATGTATAATAAGGTTCAGATATGTTCCAGAGCTTATAATAATAGATATTATGTTGATATTTAAGGACTGAGACATGATATTACGATTACTTAAGGGTCAATCCTTGGAATGACCTCAAAGATATTCATAAATTAAGTCATTGCTTAGCATTTGATGTTTGAATAACTATACAACTCGAGAAATTGATAACACTGTAGAGTAGGCTAGTAAAATGAGAACTTGAAGAAAACCGCCCAGATATTTAAAACCCAGCATGGCATCCAAGTTTGTCCTGATAATGAGGGCAATATAAATAAATAGAAGTAAAATACGACCTCACGCCAATGTAATTGCTTTATACTAGTAATTACAAACAATACTCTTCGACGGAAACCTGCAAGTTGTGTTAAAACAACGGCCAAGCCATCTCTAAATTGAGGAACCTAATAATCGTTGAAACTTTGTTTCTTCAGAACTGAAACAGGTATGAAATAGATGTAAATTATGTGTATGTGTCATAGCAATGATCCTCCATGATCCCAAATAAACGTATTTAATATATTAGCAAGGTAGCTGCGAACCGAGAGGAGAAAAAAGTCAGCAAACTAATACAGAGTTGAAAATAACCTTGATAATTTTTCACTTCTAAATATAATTTGGAAGAAATATAAACAACAAGATGGGATTAAAACTTGTAAAATTGTAAATCTTTGATTTCTAAAGCTATTGTTTGAAAATCTGTTTAGGGATATAAGTTACTATACAGCCGGAAAATAAGCTGCATTTGAAACGCTTTTCATAACACAATTTGGGTCTTTTTATATAGAAGAAATCAGTCTCCAGTCAATAGATTTCAGTAGACAAAACATTTTGTAAGCGAATGAATACAGTAACTCATTGCGTCGTATGGTAAGATAAGTCAATGAAAGGCTGAGCACGTGGGAATCAGTATTTAGGTTGTGTACAAGATTTATAAAATTTGCCAAGACGAAGTCTTCCGCAATGATTACACCCGGAACGATAAATATTACCAATGATAGCATATTCTTCGGCTTATTGTGCTTATTCTGCCATGATATCAGTGATATAGCTACATGTGGATGTGTTGCCGTCGGCAGCATTTTATGTGTTTCATGTTATTTCTTACTCGCACACGTCGATAGTTTATTTGCGCAATAGTATTAAGAATAACAGCAACACCAACGTGTACATACACACCACTTCCTATTGCTGGTACTACCACGTACGCAGCTAATAATGTACCTATAAACGTTGCTCAAGCGACTACAGCGGACACCGCATATAAAACATTGTCTGCTATATACTTTTATTTATGTTATGGTCGTCAATGATGTTTTCCATTGATGTCTTCCACACACATGCTTGATTATACCTGTAGGACTCTGGGGGATTCGTACGCGAATCAAAATTCATTGTCATTATAAGTAATGTAACAAAATAGATTAAATGTTGACACCGATTATAACTTATATCCTCATTATATGCAGCATTTTACATAACAATATGAATGTATTTATTAAACATTTTGTTAGAAAATATATTTCTAAAAAAATATATATTGGACCCAAAGTATAAAACATGTTATTCACATGTACTGAGCGCGTAGGAATTTGTACCATTCGTCGCAGACTTCAAGGACATTTAATTTCTGAAACGCGCTTTCCTTTCACTGCATTTGCGCCTAGTGTTTGTACTACTTGTGCTAAGGGTACTCTAAAATATCCCATGGTCGGAAGACGGGAACCTTCGACATTATAGGCCAAGTAGGAATATCCATGCAGGGGGCGTCAACTGTGCCGGTCATAAAATGAGTTTGGACCGGGATCCACGCGACGTGGATGCGAAAGATCATCTGATCGCGTAACGTGCACGAGGACTCCCATTTGGTGATCACTAACCACACCCTTACAACCAATTTCTGAATTTTCCCGCTTTCAATCCATCGTTGGAAATAATTCTCTAGTGCGATGACAAACTGGCCAAAGGTATCTCCCTTCTCCAGTTTGATAGATCTGAACCTTTTGCAAAAACATGTTCCGTTAGATCGTACCTTGTCAAAAGTGCAACCTTCAGAGCGTCGTAATCAAGCACATCGTCTCTATAGAGTCGTGAGTATACATCAAGTGCTTTACCTTTTAATAAAACAATGAGCAGTTAAACCATTATCTCCTCCTCCACTTCTTAGTCTCACCATATCGCCCGAACGGATGCATTTAACTATCCATATTATCATTTTCATCGTCAAAGGGGGGTAATTTGGGTCCCTTTTAATTGCTCGAGTCAAAATCATGTTCATTTCTAGCTGCTAATAACTCTGCTTGGCTATCATACTCTTTTTGAGTATTTCCATCCTATGCGTCTATAATCTCTAATCTTGCCTGCTTTTTAAATTTTACCTATGTTTCGTCAGCTTCTTTTTTGCATCCATCTTCAGGGCTTCTTAAGAATACAATTTATATGATTCACCAAATGACCAACGTCAACATGCACAACTAATGAATCTTATCTTCACCATAATGTGAACATATATTCACAATAATATGAACATGATATTAATAAAAATGTGTATGTTTCATGTAACCATAAACACTGACAAGAATAAAAATTCTAAGTTCCAAATCTAAATATATACTTCAAAAAGTCCATCCTTTGAGTAAACTCTTTTGACCCTCCGTCCATTTTCGGTGACGCCACTGTGTTGCTCTGTTCCAAACTACTTTGCTTTGCTGCTCAATATCTTGCTCTTTGCCAACTCTACTGTTCTGTTTTTAATGACGGCGCTCTACCGCCAACTATATTTGTCGTTTCGAACTATGTTGCTCCGTTGCCAAATATATTGGATCGGTTCCAATAATGATGTGTTGACCTTTTGCTACGCTGTCGTACTGCCAGCTATAAATAAAACAACCTGGCCAGCGTATTAGATTGAATGAAGGTTAATAACAATAAAATGTATACATTCAAAGAATCATACCCAACATTCACGTATCCGATTTAAATACATTCTACCTTTAACTCACTACTGCAAATACAGATCTCTTAAAAAGCAAATTATACTCAAATATTTTTTTCGTATCCAAGCACGGAGCAATTCCAAACATGAATATAAACAAAAATGGTGCATTCACGTGATAAATTTAAAGTACGAATAAAATTACAAATAGACCTTTGCAAAGTAAGCTAGTACTCACCCTTATGGCTGTAGTAAACTGTATATAGCTGTAGTAAACTGTATATAAAGTAGATACTACCTGACAAGGTCTCGGGACCACAGTGACCGCACATAACATATGCACCCGCTAAAAAGACATGCGCAAGACCCAAGGGTAAAGTACCTGTACACATTATGAAATGTGGGTATAAAGACGCACAGCAAGATGCATCAATTATTCAGTTACTATCTGCCGACGTAAAATACTATAGCTAATGTTTTATGCTTCAACGAAATCAATTTCATACAATCATTCTAGTGTATCAAATTTTTTTGCATTATTTCTTGGTAATGTGTGTATAGTAAATTTAATATAATATACAAAACGAAAATGCAGACTTTTCCGATTATTTAACCGAAGGGCTTACAAAAGGAATTGAGTTACAAATAGGCATCGTTTAACTTGCATGAAGAAATCTTCGCTAACCTGTTAGTAGAAACAAAAGTCTGCTCCCTAATTTTGGTATATAAGGAAAACATTTGCCACTGTATAGCGCAAATAACTTCAAAACTCTTACCCCATTAGAAATTACTTACATACTCTTCCACCACAATTAAAGAATTATACTCTAATATGTATAGCATTGTAACTACAAATGACATTCAGGCTCAGTCTGTATCAATGAGACCAGGTGTTCGTCAAAGTGGACTGCTTTCTACGTTTCTATATCAATGATATGCTAACGTAGTTAGGATTCCAAACTAGAAATAATCGTACGAGCATTTGCTCCCAAATCCATCGTTTGTTGATATCACCCATATAGCGACACCTACTGGTCATTTAAAAGCTATGCTTGCCATCGCTGATTCGTATTTGGTAACCTAGAATATATATTCTTCACAAATATTACGCGAAAGACTGAATTTACATTTTGTGCAAGCTAATGACCTTCGTGACATAGGAATCCAATTATCAGAATACAATATATGAATATGAGAATAATAAACTTTTAGAACATGTGTTGACTGTTCATCCTTTGAATAAATATAAAACGAATATACATCATTGCAATAAATCCTTTATTCTGTGAAAAAAACAAAGGTCAAACTAAGAGCTCAAACTGGAAAAATAGGAGTCAGGTATCAGATCGCTCCATACAAAATGATATTCCAATCCGTAAAGTGCTCATGCACCAATAGCCTAGAACGTAGGGAAGTGCTAACACTATTGATGTATGACAGTGATATAATCCAAAATGTCCTCGAAGGAATTCACAAATAAATCCAAAAATATTGATTTGGTCAGAAATTACTAATGAGAATTGTGCAATTACAAAAATAATTTAAGCAAATAAATCTTTTCATATATTAACTGAAACAAATAAACTTCATTCCTTTAGATTGAAAAGAGTAATTTTGAAATAAGCAACAATCTATAAAAACGCTAAGAGATGATAATAAAGCCAGAATGAGGATAATTTTCCATTATGTTGCATAATGAACTTGGTTCTGGAACATTCTTAATTGCGAAAAACAAACTAGACCTTGAACTCAAACCTGGAAACATGTTTACATCCAATTAATGATTTAGTATATGATCCAAGTCACAAACAAATATTAGGTATGTAGTATGTTGTTTACAAAATAGCAATATATTAGGTAGGCCCAACTCCTACCCTCAGTTATGGACAAAGGTCAGTTGGACAATGCAAGTACAATATACACTGCATATAATCAGAGACAAAAGCCAAAACACAATTCATATATATTATTATTATTTCTTCTTATTATTATTATTAGTAGTGGTGGTGGTGGTTGTAGTAGTCGTATTGGTATTGATATCATTGCGCGGTTCTATAATAAAATGTAACAAACCATGCAAAGACAGTGATTTGTGCACATTGTGGCAAAATCGTTTTTTTTTCTTCAAAACTCTTAATAAGAGTGCCATTACTGTTTGCCCCTGCATTCAAAAAGACATGCTTGAATAATTAACATGAAATATGCATGGCTAAAAGAAACTATAACGTGCAACTTCTGCTCAGAAAACAAAACTTCGTGTAAACAATGAGTTGAATTATATATTCACATCTAGCGAGACAATACAGTGACTAAGTGGTATCGACTTCATTTATCTGGATTCGTTACATAAATCAATTATATGCAGTTTAAAGAAATGAAGAGGCTGTCGATCGAATCGCATCAATATATGAACTGAGTACTTCTTCGAGAATACACAGTGTTCATTTATCCTAAAGTTATCAGCACGATTCTGACATTAATTTTTAATCGCAATTTTTAAGGCATCGGTCTTGGTAATACAGTCAAAGATGGTCTCAAAACATTTCAAGTTTGATATTTTGCAAAATTGGTAGTGCAATTATTTGCACAAATACATTGGCTCCCTCCCATGATACCGTAAACCTTTGTATTGTCTTCTTTATATATGATTACATTTGTCTAGACAGACTTTAAATATACCCCAAAAAGAGATAACATTTAATATTAGTTGCAATGTTTCATGTTCTCTCCTGTCAGGATCAAAATGTATTACAATTTTACATTGTTTAGAAGGTTTTACATTCAACTGATATCACCTGTAAACATATATACACAGTTTGATTTCCGGTCAAAACTCCGAACATGTATTTGCCATTATGTACACTCATTTTGTTTTCGCCGTTAACGTTACAATTGTCCGAATCGTAAAGTACTTTTCCACACTATGCGGCTTCTTATTGTGAGAAACGTTTGTACAACATACTATAGTGTATTGGGAACTACTTTGTAAACAAACAATGTACGCTGATGTAGTACACGATTTAGCTTCTGATTGATTATATTTGCTTGTGGATGAACTAAACAGCTGCTACGTCTATTTGAAAGTAGAGAAGAAAAAGTTAACGATGCGGACGAGATCACTGAGTCATAAATGAAACTTTCAAATAAACAAACGAATGGACTTGATATTCGCAATGTCAACAACAAATGTGAGAGAGGAAGTAATTGAAACTTCTGATCATTGAAACAGCTCTTTTGGAGAAATATTCGTACTTTTCCGCTAATGGAACCAGTACGCTTTTATACACTTGGCAATAACGATATGTTTAAGATTATGTATCTCTTGCAATAGTACATTGAGTCTTTTACAATAGTACATTGTATTTCTTGCAATAGTACATTGTGAATAGCCTAGTGTTGATTTTTCAGATGTACTGCTGTATATTGTTTATTTCCAGTTCACAGTGCTATCAGCAACAAGTGCTATCAGCAAACAGAATCAAAAGTGATGGTTCAGTTTGATTTATATAAAATACAATAGTTTCACACAAGCATCTGCGCCTACCGGTCTTAATCTATGCTTGTCTGTATGTATGTGTTGTTTATATGTCTTTCTTAAGTAACAAGATAACCGGGTTGAATTTCGGATTCACCACAGAACACTTTTGATGGTGATACAAATACAATGTTT
The DNA here is from genome assembly GCA_016617855.1 of Megalonaias nervosa. NCBI lineage: Eukaryota > Metazoa > Mollusca > Bivalvia > Unionida > Unionidae > Megalonaias > Megalonaias nervosa. Next base: position 160,977 of record JAECUM010005269.1, read on the forward strand.
ACCGATGAATGGCTTGAATGAATAAAGAATTATGATTAATACGTGTGTGTATAAGATCCAAATAATGGACAAATTAACATAATCCGCACTAACCTAATAATGCAACAAATAAAAAATACAAATAAATGGCCTTACACAGTACAAGAACAAAAGGTGGACGATTCACATTAACTCCACAAGACGAAAAGAATAATGCGTTTTACTCAAAATAGTAAAAAATAATGTACTTTACTCATATAGTAAAATGTATTCACTCAAACAGTGAAAAATGAGATACTTTTCTCAAACAGTAAAATGACGAAAACAAAGGGATAAATATCATGCAAAATATCTTTACACTCCCAAAACACTGAGTATAACCAAACCCCAAAATTAGCCCACAGCTAAAAGATTACATGCATGGAGCAACACAAAACACTCGTCAATAGCACACTTGGCTACCAGTCACACTGGTCAATCTAGCAATCAGCATTATAGGTAGTCACAGATCACCATTCAATTCCTTGGTCAATCAAGCAATCAACGCCCACCAATTCAGTCAGCAACGCCCGATCACCTACTACTCGACCAGCAACACTGTTCACTCAGTTCTACGGCTGCTATGGTTCAGCTTTACAGCTGCTACGGTCAACGTCTATGGTTAGCTCTACAGCTGGTACCAAGTCGACTATAATCAGCTGAAAATACATCTAACACCGTGTACTATGCATGACACGGGCATGTACGATAAAATTTAATGACGTAATATACAGTAAGCTATACAAATTACATTATCGGCACAAGATTACAAAATAATAAACATGTTCAGAAGTGAACCCGTGTCCGATAAGATTCATATGGTACTAAACGTTTTTTAATAAAATGCAACTTTATATTGCTAATAAAGTTCTTGCTAAGTCACAAACAAAAATAGAAAATATTTGCATTATACTACGCAAGCCAAAGCTACATTGAAAATGTACAAAAATAAACGTGGTAGTACAATAGTTAGAACTTACAATATACATAAAAAAATAACATACATAAGAAATTAATAAATAACTTACATACCTCTAGAGCTGAAGATGTGCAAATCCCTAAGTAGACTGCTTACTGACAATGTGAAGATATCGCCTCACGGTGAGGCATTTATATACAGACGATGAAGCCATACATAGTCTTGTTAGCTAGATGTAAATCTGTTTTTCCCATTGAGAGCACCTCGCACGTGCGGCAGGGATGAACAGAACTCACTATTTCGAAATACTGTACAATATACATAAATCACCGTCGGGTATCGTTGTACACAAAAAATCGAAACCCGAGAACACGTAGTTAACAAATAGAGGAATTTATACAATTCCGTAACAGCTTCCACACTGATTGCTACTACACCTGTAATTTATGTATAATCTCTTACGTATTAGTGTTAGTGATGTGTTCTTGTCATTCCATACTTCTGAATATCACAAGTTATAGATCATTTTTTTTAATGTAATATTAAATGGATTGATATGAACATGCAAATATAAATATTGCGCTTAAGACGATGTGGTGAAGTAAACTTGTGACAAATGTATCTTAGTTGTATTTTCCGGTTTACGAAAATCCACATGATCTATAACATTCTGCACAATCTCCTGAACAATAAACCCATTTTCAAACACTGAAACGATTTCCCTGTTTTTACGTGCACGGGATCGTATATTCAAATACCACCAATACTATATTTAGCGAATTTAGCGAAGATGCCAATAGTTTTGATATTCTACATTAAACGTCGTCTACAACACAAGTTGATAAGTCATATATATATATATATATATATATATATATATATATATATATATATATATATATATATATATATATATATGGTCCAAGGTTGACATTGCCGGGGTGGGAATGGGAGAGAAGCGCCCCACTCCTCCAGAAATGCCCCATACGGCTTACGTCTCTGATCGCCTCGGTCAGCTAAAATCCAGCTCCTGGCCTTCGCGAGTGGCTTAGCTTCTAAGTCCGGCGGACCATGTTTCCACTAACAAGAGAAGGGGTGAAGGCGGTCACTGGCGCCTTAAAAACAGTCGCTTCGGGTAGATGGGGCTCGTAAACCTTGCATGGTTGCTCATCTAGGAGAAGGAAAACTCTGATCCCAAACCTCCGCTGACTTGCGGCTATACCCACTCACGGGAAAGGCTAAGGGAGTAAACCCCGACAGAGAATCCGGAGACGGAGTCCCTAAGGCGGTCTGACATTGACCCCAATGTCATTCCGGCAACTCCTGGGATGCTGTTGGTGCCAAGTTGTATCGGCATTTGTCGTTCCCTTGGCAACACCAGCTGCGTGGAGAGGGGGGATCTGTTGCATGGGCAACAGCTGATTCTCCATACAACCCTGCCCAGGCTTTGTAGCTCCACTGGAGAGGACACGCCAGCGTCGTCGTAAGGCGCCGGCACAACACGGGAAGCAGCAGTTTACCGGTTATAAGCAATAGCTCGATTGGCGTAGAGCTTGGCGCCAGGGGTTGCTTCCAACGGTGGGAGAGACCGCCATATCTTATTGGACAGCTACTGCCCGGCTCAAGCTGGGTAGCCCCCAGACAGTAAGGTGCTGTCCCGCCATGGCCTGCCCGCTTCACTGGGTGCGTGGAGCTTAGGGAACTATCTCGACAAGCAGTCCACAAACTCCACACCAGGCAAGACTCAAAGAAGAGAAAAGAAGACTCCAGTTCTTCGTTTTGCAAGCTGGAACGTCAGGACCATGTGTCCTGGACTTACCGATGACCTTCAGCAGATAGACGACGCACGGAAGACTGCCGTAATTGACAGGGAACTCTCCCGACTGAACGTCGACATTGCCTGCCTTCAGGAGACCAGATTGACTGACAGCGGCACCATCAGGGAAACCAACTACACCTTCTTTTGGCAAGGAAAGTACTCCGATGAACCTAGGCAGCATGGTGTCGGCTTCGCTGTAAATAACACGCTCGTCGCCTTCATTGAGCCTCCATCATCAGGCACTGAGAGGATCCTTGCCCTCCGGCTGTCAGCATCCTCAGGCCCAGTCAACATCTTGAACGTGTACGCCCCAACCCTCTGCTCCATCCTAGAGGAGAAAGACTAGTTCTACGAGGCTCTGGATCAAGCAATATCCAGTATCCCCAACAATGAAGGCCTCTACCTACTAGGAGACTTCAGTGCTAGAGTGGGAGCTGACCACGAGGCCTGGCCCACCTGTCTCGGCTCTCATGGAAGGGGCAAGATCAATGAGAACGGTCAGCGACTGCTGGAGATGTGCTGTTCCCACAGCCTATGCGTGACCAACACCTACTTCAAATGCAAGGAAATCCGCCAGGTGTCATGGAGGGACCCACGTTCCCGCCACTGGCACCAGCTAGACCTCGTCATCACAAGGCGTGCGGAACTGGCCAGTGTTCTCCTCACCCGCAGCTACCACAGCGCCGACTGCGACACGGACCACTCCCTCGTGGCCAGCAAGGTGCGAATAATACCCAAGAAGCAGCACCACGCCAAGAAGAAGGGTCGCTCACGCATAAACACATGCTGTGCAAGCAAACCAGAGAAGACGCAGCAGTTCATCAGCAAGCTGCAGGAGGCTCTCACCAAAGAGACACCTGATGACACCATCGACTCCAAGTGGTCCCACCTCCGAGACGCTGTGTACAATTCAGCCATTACTGCCTATGGGAAGAAGGAGCGCAAAAATACCGACTGGTATGAGGCCAGCTGAGAGGCGATGGAGCCCGTGACTGAGGCGAAGAGGAAAGCCCTTCTGGCTTACAAGGCTGTGCCTATCCCTGGTACACTGCAAGCCCTCAGGATTGCCAGGAACAATGCCTAGCGGACCGCCCGCCACTGCGCCAACACCTATTGGCTGAACCTCTGCACCAGTATACAAACAGCTGCCGACACTGGGGATGCAAAAGGCATGTACGAGGGTATCAAGAAGGCAACAGGTCCCCAATCCTTCAAGACCGCCCCCCTCAAGTCCAAGACGGGCGTAGTCATCACAGACCAGGGGAAACAGCTGCAGCGCTGGGTTGAGCACTATCTTGAGCTGTATGCAATCCAAAACGTCGTCACCGACACTGCCCTGAACGTCATCCCAGACCTGCCAGTCATGGAGGAACTAGACACTCCGCCCTCCCTGGAAGAGCTAAGAAAAGCCATCGACTGTCTCGCTTGTGGGAAGGCCCCTGGGAGCGACGGCATCCCACCTGAAGTCCTCAAGAACGGGAAACCAGCACTACTCCAGCCCTTGCACGAACTCCTCCGCCTCTGCTGAGAACAGGGACACATCCCCCAGGACATGCGAGACGCCAACATCGTCACTTTGTACAAAAACAAAGGAGACCGCAGCGACTGCAATAACTACTGGGGCATCCCCCTCCTCAGACCCTATCCTCCCTAGCATCTACCCAGAATCCCAGTGTGGCTTCCGAGCCGGCCGCTCAACTGTAGACATGATCTTCTCACTACGCCAGCTGCAGGAGAAGTGTCATGAGCAGCAGATGCCCCTCTACATTGCCTTCATAGACCTGAGAAAGGCGTTTGACCTGGTCAGCCGGAGCGGACTCTTCAGGCTCCTGGAGAAGATCGGCTGCCCCCCACGACTGCTCGCTGTCATCACATCGTTTCACCAGAACATGCAAAGCACAGTGTGCTTCAACGGCGCAACATCAGAGGCCTTCCCAGTCAGCAGTGGAGTGAAACAGGGCTGTGTCCTTGCGCCGACCCTCTTTGCCATCTTCATCTCCATGCTTCTCCAGCACACCTTCAAGGACTGTAGCGAGGGAGTGTACATCCACACCAGGGCTAACGGCAAGCTGTCCAACATCGCTCGTCTCCGTGCAAAGACTAAAGTCACAGAGGTTCTCATCCGTGAATTACTCTTCGCCGACGATGCAGCCTTGACATCACATACGGAAGATGGACTTCAGCAGCTGGTATGTCGCCTCTCCCACGCCTGCAAAGAGTTCGGACTGACCATCAGTTTGAAGAAGACGAATATCATGGCGCAGGATGCAGACTCCCCTCCAACCATCACCATTGATGGGTACAACCTTGAAGTTGTTGAGAACTACACATACCTTGGGTCCACCATCTCCAGCTCGCTCTCCATTGATGCTGAGGTGAACGGCAGGATTGCCAAGGCAGCAGCAGTTATGGCCAGACTGAACCAGAGGGTCTGGAACAACCCCAACCTCACTGAGAAGACCAAACTGCGCGTCTACCAGACCTGCGTGCTCAGCACACTCCTCTACAGCAGCGAGGCATGGACCACCTACACAAGCCATGAAAGGAAACTCAACAGCTTCCACTTGAGATGCCTGCGGCGCATTCTGCGCATCCAGTGGCAGGACAAAGTACCCAACACTGAGGTTCTGGAACGCGCCAGCATGAACAGCATGTTCACCATCCTCAGCGAGAGGCGCCTTCGCTGGCTCGGCCACGTCAAGAGAATGGATCCAGGCCGCATTCCCAAGGACCTGCTATACGGCGAGCTAGCAGAAGGCACACGACTGACTGGACGGCCACGTCTGCGTTACAAAGATGTCTGCAAGAAGGACATGAAGACGGCCAACATCAACGTCAACAACTGGGAGAGCTGTGCTGACGACCGCTCCGCCTGGCGCCTTGCTGTCAGACAGGGCGTTCAGAAAGCCGAGGAAAGGATAAACACAAACCTCGCTACAAAGAGAGCCAGGAGAAAGGCGAAACAACAACAGCCTCAACAAGCATCAACGTTCACCTGCAGCAAGTGCAACAGAGACTGTCACTCTAGGGTCGGACTCTTCAGCCACTCGCGAAGGTGCAGATAGAACACCCAACCGGAAGCTACACCATCGTCTCTCGAAGACGGACGGATGCCGACGATATATATATATATATATATATATATATATATATATATATATATATATATATATATATATATATATATATATACCAGATACATTAAAAACAACATGGCATTTAAAGTATTCGTATATAGCAATTTGATATACCAATACTGTTGAAATATCAAATTGTGATCCGATGGAGTAATAATACGCACATATAATATTCTAGCTACCGTCTGCAGCTGATTATAGATCGATGATGAATTTCCACACATTAATCATTAGTGGCGTATCAAAATAACGATAAAAAATTAATAATCCTCTTTTTCTAAATGAATTTAATATGGTACACATTTTCATGAGAACCTTTCTTATTTCTGTTCCCCTTCCCCTCTCATGCATAACGGACAAACTACGGAAACATATGGAGTGAGGGAGAAACGGAATTTGGGCCGATTAAAACCTTGAAAAAGAAATTACACCAAGTAACCTACAAGAATATGGTTTGGCGTAACGCTACGTGTGCACTTTCCTTGGGATTTGTCTACAGTGTTTATCAATGATACATAGCAAACCATGTCAACATTATACAGTAAATTCCTCTGTTACATGGTACACGTACTGCGATTTAGTGAATGTTTTGTTTTTGTTGTTGTTTCTTAAACATACTATAATGTTCTCAAAACGATTATTATTAATTAAATATGAAATGTTCAAAGGCCTCTCTCTCTCTCTCGCTCTTTTTCTCTTTCGCTGGACCATCGTAGCAAGATACGAGCTAAAATCTGTGAAATGACGAACGTAGAGAATTTTCCTTTGTGTCATCCCACGATATCTCTGGACTTATGAATGATGGTAAAAGTTAAATCAAACCGACCAAAGGATGATGATGAGAGAGAGAGAGAGAGAGAGAGAGAGAGAGAGAGAGAGAGAGAGAGAGAGAGAGTTTAAAAGTCAAACCGACCACAGAGAGAGAAAGAGAGAGACAGACAGACAGACAGAGACAGAGAGAGAAAGAGAGGGAGAGCGAGTTTATTGCCGGTGGTATTGTTACTAAAGCAGAATAACGACTTAGATCAACTGTACATATGTTAAAATATTTTAATTACCTCTTGGCGGTTCGTCATTTCGCTTAGTTTCTATTCCACATTAATTTCCATGAGCTGGTAGGTGAATGGCTTAGCATTCATGAGAATGGCGTATCTAACCAAGTGTTTGTAGTGCTCTACTTCTATTATTAAAACCATCTTTCATGTTTAAATCATAAGTGTGTATTATATTGATTTAATTAATGTGAAGAAAAATAGCAGCTAAAAAAGAAAGCAATCAACTCAACAATATGCAAAGGTGATTGTGAATAGCCACTAAAGGCATAGAACTATATTTTGAGCGGACAAACTCGGGGATGTGAGTAATTCATTCACTTGGTCAATATACAGCTGCCTGTGGTAAATCGTAACTCCGTTCAACAGGCAAATATATGTATTTGTATGTGATATAAATAAAATATATATACAGTATGTTCGCTGTATGAATGATATACCACTCGTTGTATAAATTTTTAATTAAAAGGAAACTCGTCAAGCCTCGTTTCCTTTTAATGAAAAATTTATACATCTAGTGGTATGTCATTGATACAGCGTATTGAGCGCTATATATATATATATATATATATATATATATATATATATATATATATATATATATATATATATATATATATATATATATATATATATATATATGTCCATTGATCGTTTATATTTGTGCATGCTACACTTCTTTCTTCTGAAGATTTAAAACATAATTTTGACAAGTTCAGAATGATTTAAAACGCATTCAATTAATATTTAAAATTGATGCGTGACTAGATAGGACCCTGCTGGTTAATATTTCCGGCTGGCACCTTTTAACCTGATTTATCTTAAAATTCTTAATATTCTCTATATGAGTTGACAAGCCATGACCTAAGTACTCACTATTATACAGCGGCTATCAATGTTAGTTTATTATTTCGAATTCTATCAGGATTTGGACTGTGTTACTAAAATACTTGGCGCTTCAGATGCATTTGTTCGTGTTCAGAAGCACCTAAAATCTGTGTAATTAAGATTACGTTGTCTTACAGTAAAGCCCAAGTAAATTGGATGGTCTGGGAACGCTTCAAGATGAGAAATCCACTCTAGCAGAAGTTCACCAGAAGGTTCTTTGCACGTATTTTCTCTACATTGAAATCCCTTTTACATCCAATGTATGAATAATCCACGGTCACCTTAAAAGAGACACAAACAAATGTTGATTTCCTTAAGTTGTATATATCAGTGATGGTATTAATTACAGTTCCTTCGCTTAAACGATACTTTATTATAGTACTTGCATTACACATTTTACAGTCATGAGGGTACTCTCCGAACATTCATTAAAGCGTTTGATATGTACGGTACCGCTATTGATTTAGTACTTATATCCGAAATATACGCTTAATATACATGCCATATATCCCAATAATTTAATTCCGTTTCCTTACTAAGTGCATCCTTGTTCAACCGAGTTGAGGCTATATTTGGAAAGAGTGGATTGAATGTCTTTTTTGTTCATTTGTGAAGACGCCCAGGTCACAAAAACCCACCCAATGTTTCTTATTTGGTGAAAGGCCCCAATTATTAAACGCTGAATACAGAAAAACCTGGTCTGTTCTAGTCCTTCAATATATTTCTTCTTCGATTCCAAAATATCATGATTTTTGCATCTTCCATGCAATGAATATCGATTTATATTTTCAACTTGAGCCATTTATAACAGCAGCGGGAAACATCCATATCATCTTCAAGAATAACTGCAATTTTTGAGGAATCATTGCTGACATTCCATGTATAAATCCATTGTTCGAAATATAGCAACATGCAGTGTTTGTAACTTGCAACATTTCTTACCATTAATAAATTGGAATGATCTAGCAATATTGTATGTTTAAATATCATAACTTTCCATGATTTGTTCAAATGTTAATTACAGCAGTGTCATTGAAATACAACGCTCTGTTCAGTGAATTCATAAGTAAAGAGAGCCTTGAACCGATTCCCAACTATAATAATGACCCTAATACTACTCCAACTAATACTACAACAACAACTACTACTACTGCTGCTACTACTACTTCTGTCACTACTACAATAAAATAGTAATAGAATATAATATAATATAACATAATATAATATAACAAATAGGTAATATGAAGATTTAAAAATAAATAATACCATATCAATCATAAATAAATAAGAACACTTTTCCCGCCACGTATTTACGAAAAAGTTATCTTAAAATTTATCTTATCGACGGATTGGAAGGGTGCAAATACACATGATTACCTAGAGAAGAAGGCACGAAATGAAACCTGGTTCTAAATAAATTGTTCAATGTTTTAAGTACAAGTAAACCACATTATGTCTTCACACACCCCCCCCCCATTGTTTGTTAAAATTACAAATAGGATGTGAAAAGTCAAAGTCCCATACGCACATGAGGGGACAAATACTTCAGACGCTATTTCTTATAATTTCTTCCTGTTATCTTGTCATTAATTCGTTAAAATGTTAAAATATACGGCTCAGTGAAACAAACTGACACACAGTGACGATAAATATATTAAAACAACATAACTCACGTTTAAATCAGTGTCATATGTACAAAGTTATATACTAAAAGGACGAGCATTTCCTGTAGAAACAGAAAAATATACTAAAGATGAAGATACATAAACTCACCTATTTAATAAGCTTTTAGCTTTTTCTCTTGAAAAGTAAATCCTTTGCTACACACGTTTTATTTCCGATAATTTCCATCACAAATTCATATCCATTTTTTTCAAGATATGTTTTGGTCTGCGTCATATTTCCAAACAAGTATTCAACAGTCATTGTTTCTATTTGAATTGTGTTGAATTCTATTGTTTTGAGAACCGACAACTCCCTTCCTTCAATATCAAGACTTAGATAATCAACTTTTGTGACACCTATTGCCAAAAGAAGAGTAGACAGTGGAAAGCATGGCACTTTAATGACATTAATCTTCTTTTCGTTCCGTCTAACCCAGTCTTTATCTTCTTGATCTTCCCAAATTCGACCCATTTCATCGCCCCTGTTGAATAGCAACTGAAATTAAAAAATGGAGGAAGATGAGAAATAGTATAAACTGTCATTTCGTATCACCTTAGAATGCAATATATCCATAAACAAATCTGAGATAGAGGGAAGTCTGCATAACTAGAAAAATTGAAATTCAGTGCATGGAAATAACATTTGATACAATCAATATTTTGCGCCTTTTCTTAACAGAAACTTTTTGTAAATTATTTGCATACAGGCTTTTGATCAAGCACTGGAGCTTTATTTTTATTTGTCATAATACCAGAATATTATGCTGCTATAACTATATACGTTGCAAACAGTTACCATAGACGATGTGTTTTTTATGTTCAGGCATACGTTGGCTAATATCGCTCTTCTTCCCTTTGCTTTCAATCTTTCGAATACAAATGGATCCGGTTCAACTAAAAGTCCATTCCATTGACGCTCTTTTTCGAAAAATAACGTGTTTGATATTGATTCACCATCAAACGCACCTGCTTCCACAAAGAAGCCTCCTTTCTGAAGTAAACAGAAACCAAAATGAAACTAAATAGAACATTTGTTGCAAATTTATAAGTTATGGAAAGAATATATTAGTTCAATATTGATTCTGCTTTAGCTCTCTCCCTGTGATTAACTTAGAAAAGTTTTAAGTATGGCGAACTATGACAATTAATAAGATTTGACAATCCACAGGGGAAAGCGTTTTTGATAAACGTGTTAAACCCATGGTCATCTACTTTCCTTTATTATCAGAATTGGTTGTAGTAAAGTAATTGTAGTTACAGATTATAAGATTTGATCAAAATACATACCTGAAATGTATATATCGTACAGGAAAATAACAGATCACAATGAGCAAAAAAGTTATCTTCGTTCAGGAGAAAAAATAATATTTTAATAAGGATGAAATTACAGCTTTCCAATCACGTGTAGTTTCAACGAAATATTTAGACCAATTGTTTAAGGTCCTAAATTATGTATCATGAGGGATATATATTTTCAATTTCCAAGTAAACGTTAAATATGTTGCAACTTAATGTAAAAGTATTTATGTGCAGATATATCCATATAATCGATAGAGATGTCATCACAGTGAGTAACAAATGGTCAAAGTGATTACCTTCTGCTTTAGAATCTTGTCGATAGCACCACTTTGACCGCAGGAATAATCCAAAATATTCTGGTTTATCAGGTTATATCCATTCTTGTTTGGAAAGCTAAGAAAATTGGCTTTTATTAGTTCAATGATACGGTGGTCATCATATGTTATCCCTCGATCCATTAATTCTTGCAGATGTTTCAAGTTTGCTTCAAAATCGTCGTCCGCTGAAGAAATTGCTGTTTCAGGGTTAGTCCTGCCAAGATTTATCGTATGATATATGAAAACAAACGCCATCGTTAACACGAAGGCAAATAATATGACACAAAAGTTTGAATTTTGTGTGCATATCAATCGAAGAGATCTGTTGTATGACATATATGCCATTGCGATGTGGTCTGATTGAAATCGGAATAATATATTAAGCGATGAAATAAACACTTGGGCGTTTGGAGAATCTACAAGATTGTCCACAAACTCTTTTTGTTATACAGACATTCTAGTTAGAAAGGCAATGCTAGTTAATCACCTTGACAACAATCATGACGTCATCATTATTAATAATTTTTTTCTTTCTGACATTTTGTATACTTAATAAAGTTTATTTTTCTAGTTCCTTTCTACTGTGGTTACTGTTCTAACTAGCCTTTATACAATATGTGTTTATTGATGTGCTTTAAAATATAGAAACAACGTAAGATTTGTTAATAAACTTAATTATGCAAAATATCGATTAACCACTAGCTAAAAGCAATTTACATCGTAGGAACATCTATTATCACATAGTAGGTCTAGTTTTCCTATAGTATGTTCAGTTTCATATTTTAGATATTACCACACGTTAAAGAATGAGCGAAATTATTCGTTCTTCTTTCTATCTAAATAATTTCGACTGAAATAAAAAACTCGTTTCATAAATTCAACATTAAATCATTACCCATTTGAGATCCTCTATTTAACTGGTATTTTGGGTGTTAAATGATTAACATTCCTAGCATTCGTATTTCATGAATTGGTAGAACTATGAAATTATTCTGTTGCAAATACATATGCATAAAGCTATATCAAAATAAGTGCATGAATAGATAAATAAATGGCTCTTTCCCTATGTTGATTGCAAACAACATTTCAAGCTATCATGTAAAATATGTATGAGAAAATGTTCATATCAGACTGTATTAAAATATGTGTCACACCTCTTGAATTATGATAAGTATGTGAAGCACTCATTTAAAAAGAG
>JAECUM010005270.1:0-55881 GCA_016617855.1 Megalonaias nervosa
TTAAAGATTTTTTTTTTTTTTTAAATTCCACTGTGATGCATATCCTCCTGAAACAGAAATTTCCAAGGCGGTTTTCTCTAGATCTACGATATTCTAATTAGAGGCTATTGTCCGTGCCGGATCTTGCATCCGACTTTGTGTAGTGTTTTAATCATTCTGTCATGGAGGATAAGAAGGAAGTGTTCGTGTGCTCTTTCGAAAACTGTCTTAAAACATTTACTAAACGTAACAGACTAGTTATTCACATTAGAACACACACAGGAGAGGTAATTAAAAATATCTTTCGAGAGTTTTATATATTTTTTTTTAACGACAGAAAATTATTAAATTACGGATTAGAAAGACGGCACATGTCAGAAGGACATATTTGTAGAGGCACATATTTTCGGGTATGGTCGTTTCAGTTCGTCTCGCAGGTTTCTAATTTCGCGGTATTGACTATATCAGTTCCAAAAATAAATCGCCGCATTATCTGTCAGTCAGCCGGTCGTTTATAAGGGTAGTTATTGCTGTTAGGAAGTGTTTCATTTTAAGGGCTGTTTTGGAGATGGTACTCTGTGATGAAATGGTTAAAAATTATGGAAATTGTGATTTTCCTTTTCTTTCAATGAATTATGCTGTAACATTTAGCAGTGCGTGTGTGAAAGAATAACATAAAAAAAAATGTACATACCTTTTCGTCCACAGACTTTGATGCAGCATAGAGCAATAAGGAGTCTGTAGTGAAAGAGAAATGCCACTGACACTTCTGAATGACCCATTCAAGGAGAAATTAAACCTGAGCTGTTTTTCTGCACATACAGTTTGCTAATAAAATGGATTCTTGTCAGTCCAGAACAACCTTGACAGTAGTTCCCCCACCCACCCACCCCCAAAAAGGCCTTGTATTGGCCATAAGCAGCATTTTATGATGAAGACAATAAAACAATTCTACATGTATTTTGGTAATAAGAATGACACAAGCTTTAGTTCCAAACATTATGATGATCCCCAATATGAACAGTCTGAAATAGTTTCATATTCTCTGCTCACTTGCCTTCCTGTATGTGCTGTACATTTAACATTTTCAGTTTTCTTTACTTTTTAAATTGATTAATCTTGAGTTTTAAACTCTAACCATTTTCTAGTTATCCTTTTAACAGGCTATGTCCAAAATGTTAGATTTTAGTCAAATATTTCCCCTTTATGTAGACCACCAGCCACATTTAGTTGCCTCCCTGCTTTGTAAAGCATCCTCTGTCTTTATAAGTGACTACACTGTACAATGATAAAAACTGATTTACTCAGTGTTCATATGTCATACACCAACAACAAAAATAATCACAGATACAGAAAAATGTCACTAAATCATCAGTAATATGTATGTAACTAATTGTACAAATAACGATTAACTCTTTCCCTATACATAACCTATTTGACAACACTAGACAATAAGTCCAGAATAGGCCCATATTTGCTGAACATGAATGAAATCACAATTAAAATTGTACAATGTGACCTTGCTAGATAGCATGATGGTCGAGGTCCATGAAACCTAACTATTATGTACTGAACTGTGTTATAACCAACCAAGTCAGTTAGCTGAAGAAAATGATGCATGTACCCCCAAAATGAGGGTAGGGGGTTATAAAGTGGTCAGAAAAATACATGCTGTATTGGCACAGTTACCATCTTTAATCAGAATGTATATTAAATGAGAAATACAAATGTATTGAAAACATAGGTTGCGTATATTTTACTTTATTCAGAGAAAATGCATTGGCTCATATATGTGTATACATGTCTAGAGTATCAACATTGTACTCACCTGCTGTTACATGCAGTGAATCAATAATACATGTAATTCCATTGAAAATATGTGCACAGATTTAAAATATTCAATAATTTTGTCACAGATTATTATGTGACTGAATTAAATGGAAAAAATAATAGCAAAATTAAGTAAGGAATGATAAAGCACATTTATGGTTCATTATGTCCAAAGGTCAGTGAACAGTTTTTGTATAAATTTCATACTGCTAAAATGTCCTCATCTGTGAATCATAATACTTTACTGTTTTTTGAAAAAGTGATTGATTTTCAGCTGCTTTCTGTAACAGTAATGTTTGCTGTCCTTGGATAGTTGACTTGTTAACACATAAATCTCTAGCTAATTGTGATTGTTAAATACCAAACATAATCCTATCCAGGGCTTCAAGTTTCTCTTTAATGGTAAAAGTCTTACATTTCCGTGTACCTTTATCCATCGTAAATGCCCACTAATTAACACTTTTTCACCGATTCCTTTGAACGACTACAACAAAAATAATTGCCAATCAATAATGGGGATCTTTTGATAGGGAAAGGATGACATTATTCACTTGTCAACTGACAACACCGCCAAGCTGTGTGCATGTGTGCAGCTTTTGTTTTTTGATGTTTTATAAATTGTTGCCCCATAATTTAAACAGGTTTTACCACTGCGATTAATGATTAGCAATGTAATTAAATTTATTTATAATTCAGATGAGAATCTTTGTTTGGTGCTTGGTTGTGTATAATGAACAAACATATGTTGGCTGTTGTTTGAAAAATGATTGTATACAGAATGCATTAAAGATAAACACAAAGAAAACTTAATGGATAAGTAATAATAAAATTAACACTTATGAGCTGACATCTTTCAACAATAGATTAAGATAACAGTTCTCAAAAGGTCCAGCCATTTGTTCAGATACTTGTATTCTCGATAATATTTATTTTGCACAAAACTACAAGAACTTGGTGAAATTTTAAAATTCAAGGAGCCACTTCATGATTGTGTTATATTCAAGTTCATCTCTTTCCCAAAATGATAATAAATGTTTTATACATCATTTCTCGTACTTTGAAAAAAAAGTTATATTTTCATGTATGAAAAAATATTGTGTATATGAAATTTTTGGAACCATGCCATGATCATGTTATATCAGAATTTGTGTTATAACAAAGCATACTATAACATTGTAATTAAATCTTGATATATCACTCATTTCCTTTATTCAAAATGGTGGATAGTGCTTGGAAATTGGAATCAACGTCATTAAAATATTCTCAGTACATCAAATAACAATTTCTGACAAAATATCGATCAATTAAAATGTTGGTAATGCCTGCTGGTGACAACATTTTAACCAGTAAGGTGCTATATAGTGTTGTAACACAAAAGAACTTTGTACAGTGTAGTACAAGATCTCTCTCTGCTGGGTTATTTGAGAAAATAAATGAAAATTGCACTCTGCTTTATATTTCCTATATTTTAATTACTGTCCATAGTAGTTACACAAATAAAAAAATTGCAACTTTAGTGTAAATAGTTGGAGTACCAGCTATTCTCATTGTATCCATAATACTAATTCATTGAAATTGTGCACAAAGAATGTCTAGAATTTTTATGCTAGAGCCATTTGAATCCTAATTTCTTTCAAATACATATGAAATGTGTATTTTTCCACAGCATTTGTATTGTTAGGACATGACCAAAGGGCCTGATTTCTGAATGACAGTGAAATCGTATAAATCCCTACCTTTGTAATAATTTGCCTATTTTGAAATATAGAGATTTTTTTTTTATACTTTAATTTGATGGTTTCATTTAGAACTTTTATCTTGTCATAATTGCATCTAGTCATGATGACTTCATGATGATTTTGTTTCAGTTCCAATTATTTAATTTTAATTTTCGTTTTGCTTGATTGAAATTCTCCCAAAGAGTGTTGCTTCTTGTGTTGACACAACACGAGCTAGATGCTAAAATACCAGACACAAGTCTTCATACAGTACCATGAAATCTAATTCATGACCAAACTCACCCATTGAAAGGAACCATGTTACAATAATGGTCCTTATAGCAATGACGTGCTTGAATAATATACTTAATTATGAATACTACAGTACATATTTGGGCTTGATGAATGCAAAATTAAGTTAGCTATGGACCTATCTAAAATATTATATAGGAGTTCAGCTGCATCTCACCACAAAATGTGATGCCAGACATGTTAATAATAAACACCATTGAAGTAAGCCAATGGATACAAGTTAATTGATTTGACACTTGAAAAATAGAAAAATATGTGATAATGTATACAAGAATAATGATTTTCTTGGCTGGTATATGTCAGATGTTGACCATAAATAGTGAAGTATGCTTTTGAACATTATGACCTTTGACCTTTTGACTTTGAGATTGATATCTGAAGGTATTGCTTTGACATCTGAGGGATGAGTGGGGAATGTTTCAAACTACTATCTATTAAAATTACTCATGTTGCTGGGGTAAGAAAGTGTGAAGTGTTGAAAATTACATATTTATATGCTGATAAATAGGCAGAACATATCATGTGATGTTTTCTATCTATTCATCATTTTGTTTGTACGTAGTAATTTGAGTTCTCCTCCATCTACCATTACTAAACTTTGTAAGTAGCTTGGATATGGGGGCCAGGAAGAAACCTATTGATTTGGGTTCAACAGTCAAGGTCACAGGGACTGAAAGAAGGAAATAAAGCTGTTTCCACATAATAGCTTGACCTGTATAAGAAATACCTTAACCAGACTGTCTATATGACTTGCAATTTGTGATAGGAGGTCATGGTCACTCAAGAAGAAAAATTGTGGGTTTAAATGCCATATTTCTGCACATGATATGCTGTACATGGAGGCCGGTATATCTGGTAGAGGAAGAACATGGGAAGAACCACTGACTCAGGAAACTACTGGGAAGCATTTCACATACCCATGTTGGCCTAACCCAAGACTTGAACCCACACAGACAGAGGTGAGATGTTGGTGATCTGTAAGGGAAAGCACCTTAGACCCCTCAACCACCTGGGGCACCAAAGAAGAAAAACGGTTTCTGTGATGTCCAAAGTTCTGCAACCAAACTTTGTTGATGGCTTGCAGTTGAGCCCATTTTTTTTGTTGTTGTTGGTTTTAACTGCACTTCAAACATATCAGCTATATCATATAGAACAATGGGAGATAAACTGCCTTTCCCAAAAACACACTGAGGCAGCCAATCTAGCCTGGCCAGGGTGCTTATTGAACCTGTCATCCCTGGATTACAAGTCCAGTGCTCTGCCAACTGATCAACCATATCTCCCCTCATTTGAGACCAGGAAAATGCATATTCATTTTAGGGTGCAAGTTCAAGGTCACATGGGCTGAAAAAAGGAAAACAATTTTCTCAAACTACGAATATTTGGCACCACATGCCTAGACTTAACTTTTAGATGGTTTGCTTTTGATACAAAGAAGACACCAGCTGTTTCAGGTTAATAGGTCAATGAGAGGAGGCTCATAGAAAGAAAATGGTTTACACAGAATAATGCAGGTCCAATTCCACTGACCGTGACCAAACTTTGTGGATGGCTTGTATTGGAGACAAGAAAGACACCTATCAATTTTGGGATCAGTAGGTCAAAGTCAAGGTAACTGAAAAATTAAAAATGGTTTTTGCACACAAACGTTAGTTCCTGACCATATACTTTCACAAAAGTTAATGAATGACTTACATTTTGAGTAAGAAAGAGGCTCGATTAATATTGGAGTAAGAAAGAAGTCTTTGTCATTGTGACTTAAAGGCAAGATTGTTTTAGACTACCAATCTTAACAAATGTTTGTGGAGTTCCTGCATGTAAGGAAGAAGCCTACTGATTTTTGGGTCAAAGGTCAAAGTTCAAGATCACTGACTCAGTAAAATGGGATTTTATTCTAGAGTGAGTTCCCTGTTTTAATTTTGGTTTGCATCTTGGGTAAGAAAGAAACCTATAGTTTCTGGGGTCAGAGGTTGTGGTCAAGGTAACTAGAATAAGAAAATAATGGTTTTTGCTCAGTAAATGTAATTCAGAACCAATTGCCTTGACCAAAGGTCAAGGTCATTGGGACATGTTGGTCAGTAATCTCTAGAGTGACCCATGCCCTACTGATAGACTGTTAAACACTGGGCTAATGTATAATGTACCATGCATAGTACCTTCATTAAATTCATGTTAAGTTTATTGTCAGAAGAAATTGTTACTGGATATTATTTTATCCTAGCTTTCTTCCAAACAACTAGATACATGCTATTCAAAAAGCTTTTGTAAAGCAGGTAGTTTGGTTCATCCTCTGATTTTATCCTTCCATAATGAAAGCAACATAGCAACATGGCACTAAAAGATGAGAGTAGTAGCTAATCTTTCTGATATTAAGTCATTAAGTTAGGAGAATTAAACAGTTTATATTGATGATTATACTTGTGTACTTAATCCTTGCAAACGATGTGTGTGGTTGGAGGCATGAGGGTGTAGTGTAGTCAGCTTCTCCATGCATTACACTTTTGTTTACTTAATATCTCCTCATGAATCAGTTTGGTTTTGTTTGTTGACTAGACATTATGACCTGTAAAAAATGGAGTCTCTCTGGTCAGCATTTTAAGAGCTATTCCCCTTTTTGTCAATCCCACATTTTTGCAAAATGAAAATAGCAGTCACTTTTCTGATAGTATTGGTGGTGGTCTTAACAATTTGTTAAGGTTTTGGTTCATGCTTTTTGTGTGTAATTCCTAATCTCTTTACATTATACTTGGTTTGAATCATTATATAGGTAAGATGATTTATTCTTTGACACACTTGAATCACTTGACCTCTATGACCTTAGGATCAATGTTATTGTCATAGAAAATTTGCATTCATGTTTTGGACCATTTCCAAGTTTTCTGTGTTTATTTTTCCTAAATCCCTTAATAAATTTTATTTATACTTAAGATGAATCTTTATGTGTCACACATGATTGCCACTTCGACCTTATGGTCAAAGACGTGGTCATGAATGGATTATGTCAAGCTGGTGGTTAAAATTTATTTTTCATTTATTTTTAGTTCCTAAAGCCTTTGGTGGATTTTGTTCATGCATGGGATTAATCAGTATGAAAGTAAGCTAATCAATTGGTGATATGCTCACCTACCCCTTTGGCCTTGGAGTGTAGGGCACATTCCTAAAAAGTTTTGTTGAGATTTGGATTGAAGCTTGGATGGATTTTCTGAATGAACCATCATGACAAGGGCACAATTCATTTTGTGAGATGCCTTTCTGATGAAGTTTTAAATTAAATGTTTTAAGCAATGCTTTGGTTATGGGCTTGACATGTGGACCCTGTCCATTTTACTATTATAATTTTGCCCATTATTATTATTATTATTATTATTATTATTATTATTATTATTATTATCAGGATCATTTTACATGCACTATTCAGTAAAAACATATGAAATATGCATATACATTGTTCTGTCCCAAATTTATGTTCCACACAAGATTACTGTATTCTGCTTACTGGTACTATAATCCATCCTATAAATTAAATCAGTGACTTTAAATTAATCACCAATCTTTGTTTGTTTTGTGGACCAAGACCTGGCACTTTGGTCTCTTTTATAAGTTTCACATGGAGACAATTCTTGATGCTTTAAAACTACTATCTGGAAAAGCCAATTGCTAAACTTGCAGAGATCAAAAGTCAGTCAGCTTATGTGGGAAGCCATTGGTCTAGGAAATCCAAAGAAACTTAATGTGTCGGTTCTTTATCTAGTTGGTCCTGTATGAAATCTGAGCCAATCAGAACTTTTCTTATGGTACCTATTTTGTTTGAAATATTGCTTCCACATTATAAACATATTGAAAATCTTGTAACTAATTCTCCTGAATGGATGGTAATATCAGCATAGGGTTTTCACAGAAAAGCCTTCAAATGTGTCTAGTTTGCTCTCAAATGCAACTGATCTTGTATCCAATATGGCTGCCACTGTGGCCAGCTAGAAAATCTTATTGCTGAAGAATATCAGAGATGATTTCAACATTCAATAGAAGCTATGGTCTAATCTTGAGTTCTTGGAAATTCTTCAGACAATAGAGTATCAGTCCTTTCGAGGGACTCTTGTTTTGTTTTATGATGTAAAACATGATCAGAATGTTATCTTCATTACCACCATCACCACCACTCATTGAAATGTTCTCTCTCAAATCAGATTGTATTGTATGAAATAATTTATAATTCTTTAGCGTCCCTATGCCTGCAGTATTTCTGGGTGTGACAAGAGGTACAGTCGACCAGCCCATCTGACTCGCCATGTGGAGACAACTCATGCCCAGCCTGACACAGCTACAGAGGACAAGGAGTCCAGGTTCAGGTACTGACTCTTTTTCACTTGAAAGGCATTATCTCCATTTGTGCACCATATTAGATTCAAGGAATTGTTGTGCATACATTCAGTGTGTCTTCTGTAGCTCTCAACAGAAACCTGGGAGCTGTGGTAGCTCCATTGGTAGAGTGTCAGACTGATAATCCAATAGTCATAGGTTTGATACCCAACCAGGCCAGCAAAGGTTTTCTGGCTTGGTGTGTCCTTAGGAAAGGCACAAGGCCCCATTTCTTTGGTATGATGTAGCCAGTAATGTGTTAAAAGTGCCTTTAAAACCAAAAAAAAAAAATACAACAAAAAAATTAAGAGAAAATCTATGGGAGCATATTTGTTAATGTATGTATTTATAGTTCAGTGTGAATAATATTAATTATGACCTTTAAAAACTGCATTCTGCAGTATGTACTCCAGAAGTATCTACGTAAGAGAATAAAAAATTGAATATATTGAATTTTGTATGTCAGAAAGGAGAAGCCCATCGTAGACCTGAAGAGATTTTGGGATGGTCTCTTATCTGCTTTTCATCTGTTGAAGTCAGTTTGTCAGTAGGAACAAGTTTATTATCTCTACTCATCCAGACCTACTTGCAGGATTTCCATGAAACTTTACACACACATTCATCCCAAGGTCTTGTTGGTCCTCAGTGAAAATGGTGCTGCTCAGGCATTCGTTATGGCTGCCACAAAAGCCTCTTTAATATTTTCATATCATTACACCTCTCAAGTCAGTGGTGTTTGCACTGAAAGACTACTTATCATGTCTGATTAGTCTTATATGAAAATGGTGTCAGTCTGACATTTAATGTGGCTACCAGGGCAGTCATCAGGAAAATCTTGTTATCCAAGCACCTCCTGAATGGAAAGTCATATTGGCATGAGGTTTTGACTAGAAGACATTTAATGGTGTCTAGTTGGCCCTAAATGAAACTGGTTATGCTTAGACAACCTGAACAGCTACCACAAGAGTTATCTTGAAAATCTTGTTATCACTACTCTTGAACAGAAAGTCAGATTGACATGGGATTTTCACCAGAATACTTCTTATAATGTCTACAATAGTTTGTCCTAAATGAAAATGGTTCTGCTTGGGCACATGATATGGCCACTATATGACCATCTTGAAAATCAGAAAGCTGTTACTCCGGATTGGATGGTCATATCATCTTGGGGGTTTACTAACAGACTTCTTATGATGTCTAGTTGGTCCTGAATGAAATTTGTGCTGATTTGATGTCCAATATGGCTGCCATAACAGCCATTTTGAAAATCTTGTTATAGTTTAAAAATTGAAAATCTCTGAAAATGCTGGAGTAGGAATTTCCACTCAGTGCAAATCCTGGAGAAATCACTGAATAAAAATTGTGCCAATCTAACCAACAGCTTGTCTATGTTTTTTTGAAGAACTTTGAAAACCTGTCACTAGCAGCTGCCAAGGGAAAAGGCAAAACTATCCCTTATACACAGGTGACCTCTGTACACAGGTGTACCTTTTAAAATTGTTTTTTGAACAGATTCAGTGCAGCAAATAATATTGTCATCATCATCATCATCATCGTCGTCGTCATCATCATCATCATTATTATGTGCACTATCCTCCAAAATCATATATTTTGTATATATGTTATTCTCTCTCATATTTATGTTCCACACAAGATTACTGTATCCTGCTCACTTTAATCCCTCCTAGAAATTAAATCATAACTGATTTAAAATAGGCCTAAAATTTAGGCTTGGAAACATTTGTTCGCACTTCAACACTATCTAAATTAGCCAGTTGCTTACCTGGCTGAGATCAAAAGAAAGTCAGCTTATATGAGGAACCTGTGATGGCTAGGTAATCAAAAGAAGCCTTATCTGGCTATTCTTTGTGACCCATGAACCGAAACTTTGCCTGTTTTTACAGAAAAGTTTAAATATTGAATGCTCCCAGCCCACAGGAAAAGAGATGTAATTTGTATTTCTTCGCAAAGATGAACTTTTTTCTTCAAAGATTGCTTTAATCCCCATGCAAATAGATGATAATAATAAACTATACCTGTCACACTGGCACTAAAAGTGACTTCCATTTCTGCTGCCATAACATGAATACTTTACCCACTATCCAGCAAATGAATTGTTGCTGCAACTTTCTACCACATAATAATAGAAACTGCCTTGCTCACCAAATTAACATAATGACACCTTAGAGTTACACTATGAGCATGACTTGATTATAGTGAGTATGAGCGAGATAAGAAATGTTCGCAATTATGTAATATTTCTTTATCAAAACAATGCCTTCCTTAAAAGACAGTGTGCCACTTTTTACATTTGACTACAAGTGGGCATATTGTATTCATGATGATTGCACTGAAACCAAATTAGTTGTTGTTGTAGGGTTTAATGCCATTTTTCAGCACAAGATAGGCTCTACATGGCAGCCTGTATAAATGGTGGAGGAAGAACCTGGGAAAACCCCGGAAAGAACCACTGACCCACGAGAAGCTACTGGCAAGCTTTTTCACATACCCACATTAGCCGAACCTGAGATTCAAACCCACGCTGACAGAGGTGAGACGACAATGATCCATAATGGTGAGCACTTTAGACTACTCAGCCACTCAGGGCCCCAAAACCAAATTAAAAAATTGAACTAAAACATGAATTTCACTTGAGAAAATGTTTTTAATTGGTATTTATTTCATAAAAGTGCTGCCAACATTAGGCATTACTGACATTTTCATTGATCAAAATTTCATTGAATATTTACAGTGTACTGAGAATGTTGTTTGTAAAGAAAATTAACTAAAAATATGACTTCCTTTTTCACAGTTGTGAATTTCATGATGTTGATTCAGATTTCCATGCACTAACTGTCCATTCAGCAGTGATATGAACTATGTATCAAGGTTTCATTTACCAGTTTTGATAGCGATTTTCTTCATATCCAACAAATTAGTGCCAAAACATTTTGGGTATGTTCTAGAGCTAAAATGGTATCCATCACTGACTCCACATTATAAGCAAGTTTGCAAGTTCTCCAGGCACAAGTTATCGAGGGATACAACATATATCAATCTAAATATACTGCTAAATGTTAAATACCAGTACCTGAATAATGAAAAGTATAACTTGAATTTTCTTAATTTCATTTGCACTCGTTACAGGGCAACATCACTCTCCATTTGGCTTCAGGACCGCTCTGGTGGCCTAGTGGTTAGAGCATCTGCCTTGAATGCGGGAGGTCACTGGTTTGAACCCCAGTCAAGTCATACCAAAGACTTATAAAAATGGTACTAACAGCTGCCTTGCTTGGCGCTCAGCATTAAGAGGTTAGTGTTAGGACTGGTCAGCCTGGTGTCAGGATAATGTGACAGGGTGGGACATCATGCTACATGTCTGTGGCATGATGCCCCAGTGCTAGACATCACATTAAACTGTCACACTGCAGACATCATAGCAATATGACTGAAAAATTGTTAAAGCTATGTTAAAAATCCAAATCACACACACTAATTGGCTTCAGTAAAATGAAATATTAATAATGTGTTCTGTAGCTAAATATATATCATTAAATTAATAGTTGAAAAAATTGGAAAGATTTTTCATTCTTATTTGACCATTTGTTAGAATTGATTATATGTTGCTCTTTTCAGTTTTTTAGTATTTTTTAAGTTTTAAAATTTTGGGGGGATTGTGTACAGCTTCTTTTTTTTTTTCAGTCACATATACTTTATTTTCATCTGTATTTAACACCAGGCAGATTTAAAACTGGGACCAATTAACTTTGGTTAATCAATGTTGGGGTTTATAACTCACTGGTCAGTTGAAATCATCTGAAGCTATTTATTGAAGGAAGGTATCCTGGTGAAAGTTCCCACTTGTTATTAATAACAAATTACCTAAATTAATATTAACATAAACTAGATTTTCATGCACTTAGGGAAAATAATGACTGTTTGGATGTGGAGGCAAACCCTCCTGTCTGCTGGGGTGTCCTAGTCACCCTCTGTCCCTGACCAGTTTCGTTACTATTGTAACTCATCAAAGGGAGTAATGAGGGCTGAATCGTTTGTTCAACCAATCAGTTGAACAAACGAATCAACCTTTATTATTCCCTCTTATGACTTACAATAGTAACGAAACTGGTCAGGGACAGGGGGTGACTAGGACACCACAGCAGACGGGAGGGTTCGCCTCCACTTCCAAATAGTTATTATCATCCCTAAGTTGATATTCTATCAAAAGTGAAGGCAGCCGTCTGCAGGAATCTAATCTGCAAGATCCCAAAACCATTGAGTGCCCAGTGAGTCTATACATGATTGCATCGGTACTCTTGTCCAGCTCTTCTGTACATACAGCTGTCAGGAGAAATGTGACTTTGAACAAAAAGAGAAAACTGGAAGAACCAGTTACAGAACGCGCAGACATAGTGTTTGCTACTACCTTCCCAATAAATTCCACTTTATAAAGAAGCGAGAAAACTTCTTTCCAAATATTTGAAATTAAAAAGGTATCTGACTAGCCCCAAGAGTGTGGCCTTAAAAGAAAAATTGCTCGAGGATTAGAAATTAATCTACGCCTGAGATTCACTAATTCTCCCGATTTCATCAGTGCTTGGAACACCATCCTCCAAGAAGCCTCAAAACTGAGAGGACACTACCAAACGCATGTCATCTGTTTCCTCACCTGCATGAAATATATGTGAGACTAAAAAGGAATTCCATGTGAGAATTAAAAAAAGCACTTGAGGGATATCCGTAATCATATAGATTCCCTGGTGTCTAAGCATTTTAATTTCTCTTACCACAATATAGATTGTGTTAAATATCAGATAATAGAAATTATTAAATCTGATACAGAGCTCTCTAGTAGCACTATTTGTAGATAGAGAACTTTATTGGATATCATATACCAATTACATACTCTGCAGCTGGTAGGGATTAACATCTTGGTCTAAATGGGAGTTTGAACTAGATTTTCTTGCACATTCAACACCTTGCATTTATAAATTTCAGTAAAGAATCATGGTACTACAGCACTGTTCGTTCATATTACTAGTAATATAAATTATTTCAGATACCTGTTATACTTGCTGTATTTGTACTTTTGCATGTATTTGTAGGTGCATAGAAGAGAACTGTGATGCTGAATTCCTCTCCAAGCACAGCCTGAAAAGGCACATAAATAGAATACATACCCGGGAAAGCTTCAAGGTAAGGCTTATAGTATATTCCATGCTTATTTTTAGCTCACCTGGTCATGCATCATACATCGTCCGTCAACAGTTACACTCTGGAGACTATGTTTCTGATCCAATTTTGATCAAACTTGGAATGTGGACTTGAATCATCAAAGTCTCAGACAAGTGCAATAATGAATGAGATCCATGTGTTTTAATTGGGTGATCTTGCAACTGAATGTCTGAGCTTGTTACCGCTTTGGAAGTCAAATTTTTTTATATTTTGATGAGTCTTTGCATTTGGGCTTGTATGATCAGGATTTTGCTTAAGTTTGAAGACATATGTTAGCCATGCATATTAATGAAGTTATCTTGCATGTGATTGGCTGTGCTTGTTACTACACCGGAGACAGTGTTTCAGATGCAGTTTTGGTTAAACTTGGTAAATATGCTTAAATCATGAAGATCTTGGAAGAATACAGTTAAGCAGGATTCATACATACTAATGAGATGATTTGGTATCTTTAGCCACACTGTTTCTGATCATATTTTTATCAGACTTGGTAAATAGTCTTATCTCATCAAGATTAATAATTCTTTTTATTGATCTTGCATACAACTGGCTGGGTTTCTTACAAAATGAAAGGCTTTATTTCTGACCCATTTGTAATCATACTTGGTGATGATTTGTATTATGAGCAAGACTGATTCATATTTATGATGGGATCTTGCATTTGATTGGCTGGGTTTTTTCAGTCTCCAGAGAAACTATTTTTTTTATGGGATTCTGATACAACTTGGTAAATAGGCCTATGCTATCAACAGGACTTAAAATAAATGCCAATGCACAAAGTCAGTGATTTTACTGATGGATCACCAAAAAAAACAAGCCATCACTAATCCTGTAATTACAGAGTAGACAAGATCCTGTCCCAGTTGGAGAGTAATGACCATGTTATCAGCTTGTCCTTTTCTCTCTTTACTGGGACCTAGAGCTGCACAGCAGACCTGAATCACTAGGCAAAAATGCACTTGCATTCTACAGTTTCTCCTTTCAGCTGCATTTAAACTGCATACTGACCTCTTGAATGCTTTGGTTTCTCTGGGTCAAGATTTTCACCATCGTCTGATTTGGTGGACAAATTGGGTCCAGTTTCTGGCTCAAATCCACATGCACCCCACCCCACCCTGGAACCCTACTCTAATCTGTTCACAGGAACATCAGATTCAAGGTGGGGCACCCATCAAGAGAAGGAAGAACTGATTCCTCAGGGCTGATGGTCCCAGGAAGAATCTACCCTTCACAGCCACAATTTGGAAACGAGGGCTGTGTTCTTGGGCCTTCAAGTGTACATCCACCAAATGAGAGGTCACTGGATGATGGTCTGCACTGGTAACATGTCAGTAGCTGTGCACCTCAGGAGACAAGGAGGCCTACATAGATCTTCTCTCAGCATGGAAGTTTGGAATCTCCTTTGATTGGCAGCTTCAGAAGGAAGGATCATTGAGCAGCCCTTACCAATACTCTAAAATTTTAAAAAGACCTGGCCATCTGGACAGACTCTCACACAGCAGACATGGTGAGGTGTTTTGAACTGCAAAGACCAGTGTCTCACTCTCTAATCTCTAATGCCAAAATGGAATCTCTCTTGTGTCTCTTGGTCTCGTAATAACTCCCCCATGAAAACTTTGGGTGAGGCTTCCTTCGAGGACCTTAACCCCAAGGTGGTTTTCTTGCTTGCCTTAGTAATGAGCTTCATGACCTGTCCATCAAGCAGGTCTGTATCATGTTCACTAGAAATTATGAATCAGTTTCTCTCCTTTGCCAACCAGGTTTGTTAGCAAAAAACTAGCTTCCATCAGTTGCTCCACTCTGAATGAGATCCCGTTCTAAGTCATGATCAAGATAGACTTTTATGACCAGTTTGGTCTGTACATTTTTACCTGGCAGCCTCTATAGGGAGAAGGAAGTATAGGAATCTTAATTAACTATCAAGAGAGCTTACCAGTCCATTAGGGGCCTTCCTTTGTGAAAATTAAAACCCATGAGGTTTGAGCTGCCTTGTCATTATATCTGCCTTATTCATCTATGGAGGATGTGATGAAAACCACATTTTGGCACTCTCACAAATTTCACCTCTTTTTACCTTCACTTGTTAGCCCATTAAAGCAAAGACATTTTCTCTCAGGGCCCAATCATTGCCACTCTGAAAGTGGCCCATGTGGATTCCATCCCACAGTAATCTTTTGCATTTTAATGAGGGTGAGCATTCCTTGTGTTTGTTTTATATTCTCTACATGTGGGATCATCAGCCTCCTACCAAACTAACAAATTTAGCTATGCAATAGCAACAGGTATGGTTTTACTGACATTAAAATGTAGATTTTGTGGTTGGGTTTTTTTTGTGGGAGGTAAGACTAATTTTGATGATGTAATAATTACCTTTTTGCTATCACCAAATTCCATAAACATTCTCATTCAAGGTAATACAATGTGATAACTTCCTGATCCTACCTATGCAAATCAGCACAATGGGCTCACCCACTGTAGCCTTCAAACATATCTCACTAGCTATTGTCAGCCAGTAAGTAATATGTGAAGTGGTGGTTTCTTTGCCTTTAATTGCCACTCTTTAAACTGCCCAAGGGATAGTTTTACTTCAGCTCCAGTCATGACTGTTTACCATTTATACATGCTACATGTAATGGTGATATACTGAAAGTGGTTTTTTTTGTATTTTTTTTGGTTTTGGGAAGATTACTGAAAATTGTGTTTTCTTGAAAGACGACCATGTCAGGAGGTTTGGGAGTGAAAATGGTATTTTTAGCATGACACGCCATGCTTCAATTTGATTAAAATCAGTTCTCAATTTCACATAGGACAGTGGTGATCTGATTTAGATTGTGCATTACGCAGTGTTATGGCCGGTATATCAACATCTTGAAACACATTTACACATTTCATCAGCGCGATCAAAGCTTCCTCAGGCAAATTAATTATTTTTTTTGACAAACCTGATAGGCACCTCACTTAGAATAAAGGAGGGGCCCGCACTAAAATTAGAGGGGCCCAGAGCATCGGGCTATCCGATTTTTTTTTAGCACTGTAATGTTTAATAAGTAATTGCTTTGAACCCTCCAGTTCTGAATTCTTAAAGATATTGGTACAGAAAAGAGAAAAACTCATCTAAGAGACAGTCCGAAATTTCCACCATGATGTTTCAGTCAGATAATGATATACGAGTCAGACCACTCCAGTGACCTAGTGGTTAGAGCATCTGGCTCAGATGCGGGAGGTCGCAGGTTCGAACCCCGGCTGAGTCATATCCGAAGAGTTATAAAAATGGTAGAAACAGTTGCCTCGCTAAGTGCTCAGCACTAAGAGGTTAGTGTTAGGACTGGTCGGCCTGGCATCAGAATAATGCGACTGGGTGGGACATCAAGCCACATGTTTGCAGCATGATGCCCCAGAACCGCTCCGGTGGCCTAGTGGTTAGAGCGTCTGCCTTGGATGTGGGAGGTCACGAGTTTGAACCCCAGCTGAGTCATACCAAAGACTATAAAAATGGTACTAACAGCTGCCTCGTTTGGCACTCAGCATTAAGAGGTTAGTGTTAGGACTGGTCGGCCTGGTGTCAGGATTATGTGACATGGTGGGACATCATGCTGCATGTCTGTGGCATGATGCCCCAGTGCTAGACATCACTATAAACTGTCACACTGCAGACATCATAGTGATATGACTGAAAAATTGTTAAAGCTACGTTAAAAATCCAATCACACACACGTGTATGAGTCAGACATGTAGAGCACCCAATAGCATAATAATGCATAGCGTGGCTTGATATATGTCACTGATTTATTTGAATTTGAATAAACTATGAAATCGCTGGTTGATAAATATTGCTTATATGGCAGTCATCAGTTAAAATCTGATTCATTATCTCCATACTGTCACTAAGAGTTGCTCATTTAAATATAGTATGGTACCCAGGGAAGGCAGTTCTTAGCCCTGCTGGTCACAGATTAGAAGAACTTTTGTGGGATGGTCTGTTGTCTGTCATCCATCTGTCCATTAGCACCATTTTGTTATTGCTGCTCCTCCTAAACTATATTTTGGACTGCAATGACACTTTACACACACACATTCATCACATGATCTAGTGGTCCTAAATGAAAATGGTACCACTTGGACATTCAGTATGGCTGCCGCAGTGTCGCTCTTGTTATCACATCTTCTGAATGGATGGTCATATCAACATGAGGTTTAATTTTACTGAAAGACTTATTATGATATCCTGTTGGAACATAAATGAAGATGATACTGATCTGATCTGCAGTATGCCCACCACAGTGGCCATCTTGAAAACTTTATTATCACTATTGCTTAAAGGAAAGTCATATTGACATGGGGTTTTTACCTGAAGACTTCTTATGACATCATGAAAATGGTGCTGATCTGATGTCCAATATGGCCACTTGAAAATCTTGTTCTCGCTACTCCTTCTGAATTGGTCATATTGAAAGACTTTTTATGATATCTAGTTGGTTGATAATGATGCCAATCTTATGTCCAGTATGGCTACTGCAGGAGCCATCTTGGTAGCCACAGTGGTCATCCTGGTAATCTTGTTATTGCTAATCTTACTGTATGAAAAGTGGAGTTCTCACCAGAAGACTTCTTATGATGTAGACCTGGTCCAGAATGAAATGGTGTAAATCTGTGGCCATCTTGAAAATATTGTTATCACTAATCCTCCTGAATAGATAGTTGTATCAACATAAGGTTTTTATTAAACAACTTCTTGTAATGTCTAGTTGTTCCTAATTGTGCCATTCAGAAATTCAATATGCCTGCCATAATGGCCATCTTGAAAGTCTTGTTATCACTATTTCTCCTGAATGAATGGTCATACAAGCTGAGGTTTTCACAGAAAGACTTCTTATGATGTCTAGTTAATCATAAGTAAAAATTGTGCCAGTCTTATTTCTAATTTGACTACCACAATGGCTTTCTTGAAAATCTAGTTAGCACTACTTCTTTTAGAAGGCTGGTCATGTTGACATTGTCCTTTCACCAGATGATTTCTTATGATGTCTGGTTGGTGTGAAATAGAAATGGTGCTAATCTGATATGAAATATAGCCACCATGGCATCCATCTTGTAAATCTTTTTATCGTTACTTCTTTAAAATGGAAAATCATGGAGTTTCCACCAGAAATCATATTATGCTGCCTTGTTGGTCAAATGAAAATGGAGCCACCATGACCTCCATTATATCCACCACAGCTATTAATTTGAAAACCTTGCTATTCTTGAAGAATAACAAAAATGGTTTTAACATTTCATATTTAAAAAGAAGAAATTTTCTTATCTTGAAATTCCTGGGAATTCTTTTCAGCCAGTGCAGCATCAGTCCCTTCAAGGGACTCTTGTTTCAAAGTGTATGCCATGGTAGTCTAATTACTTGATTAGTTGGTATGAAAATGACATAAAACTCTAAATTGTGTTAATAGGTAACTACTCCACAATGGAAGTGCTTTTCCCTAGTCCCAAGCATATTGTACTGGAGATTTCATTTCTTCATATTGTTGCAGTGTAAGATGAAGAGTTGTAATGAAGTGTTTAAGAAGCATCATCAGCTAGCAGAGCACATTGCTAAGCACACACTGCAAAATCCATACCGATGTGCAGAGGAGGGTTGTGACAAGTCCTTCCCCACACCCAGCAAGCTGAAGAGGCACATGAAAATGCATGAAGGTAAGGAGTATGTTCCTCACCCCCTTCTCCAATTTCATTGGGTTTTAACGGGGGTTTTTTCAGAGAATTTTTAAAGAAAGTTGTTTAAATTGAAATGACAAGCCATACTTTTGCATGTACACATTAATATAACCATGCATGGGAGGGGTCTTATGGTCCTTTTACTTTCTTTGCATGAACTGATCTGTTATGTAAGACTTTAACTTAAAATAACAACAAGATTCATATTGAAAGTCAGAGCTGTAAAACTGTGGTAACATGCAATTATATTTATGTCACTCCATGATTTTAGGGTATCAGTGTGATCAAGATGGCTGCACAGCAAAGTTTAACAAGTGGACATTACTCTGTAAACACAAGACACTGGATCATGTCCAAGGTATTTTACGTTAGTGTCTAGTATCAATGATGACAAGTTTTGGTCAATAAAACAAACATTACTTTACTTTTCAAAATAATTTCAAAGTATATTTTAAATAATTCAGCATTGAAATAGTTTCGTTCTTTCTGGATATGCAGGAAGCTATTCACAACAAAATCAATTTTTAGTGGTAAGAGCTTCCTGCAGAGACTGCATCTGAAGCCATGCTGAACCAGTTCTTGTCATCCACTTTTACAGAAGGTGCATTTCCTTTTTAAATTTGCCCATGGCCTTCATAAAGTGCTGCATATAATGTTATGATGTTGTCCATCTTTCCATCTGTTCATTTCTTCACGATATCATTTTTGCACAGTAACTGGAATTCTCTAAATCTACAGTTATCAAATATTGTAGATGGCTTGCACTTGGGGTATGGAAGAACCATATTGATATCTGGGTCAAAAGGCCAAAGGTCACTGTGACTGAAAGAAGAAAAATGGTTTCTGTACAGTTACTTGAGTTCTGATTCAGATATGGTTACCAAACTTTGTGGATGGCTTGCATTTGGTATTGGAAGAAACATCGATTTTGGGATCAAAACGTCAAAGAATAAATATACTGTGATGGAAAGAAGAAAAATGGCTTCTGCACAGTAACTCAGCTTCACTATCTACAATTACAAAATTGAGATGTATCAATAGCATCCTAGTGTTCATAGTGCTGCGATACACCTGGGTAAAATGAGAGGTTCTCATCCCATTGTTCATAGTGCTACAATACACCTGGTTAGAATGAGATGTTCTCATCCCAGCGTTCACAGTGCTACAATACATGTGGGTAAAATGAGATGTTGTATCAATGGCATCCCAGTGTTCATAGTGCTACAGTACACCTGGGTAAAATGTGTTGTTGTATTAATGGCATTCCAATGTTCATAGTACTACAGTACACCTGGGTGAAATGAGATGTTCCTATCCCAGTGTTCATAATCCTACAGCATGCCTGGATAAAATAAGATATTCCTATTTCACTGTTCATAATACTATAATACACCTTGATAAAATGAGATGTTGTATCAATGGCATCATAAAATGATGATCATTTCATTTCACGCTGCTCAGTAATCATTGATTTTACAATAGTGGGCTACCTCAATATTAGTGTTGTTCCAATTATCGATTATAAATGATAATCAGTTGGTTGAGCAAACCGACAAGATATTAGATTGTGAAACTCCATAATCGATTGTGTGTAAAGGGAGACTACTTATTTTTGGTTGCATGCAGAACACAAAGGTTAGTAAAACTCCTGTGTAAATGGTAAGCTAAATAGGACTTTCAATCTGCTAAAGTTGATCTGAATTATTTGTTCCCTTCATAACTTACAAATGCAAAACCATACCCTACTCCGTAGGTGCAAACTTTCATAATTAGGAACATATAGTCATTATTACATGATTTTGTTGTTAAATTGTTGAGTTAATAAACTTAAAAACAAATTTTGATGATTTGTTTCAGTTTATATGTAAAATCCTTTGAAGTATTTGTAAATAATGACAAAGAAGAAAACTATGTTCTTCTAGACTTTAAATTATCAACACATCACATATGAATGAAAGGGTTTTGGGGGATTGCAACAGTGTTTCAGTTACATAAAACTGATCAGCCATAAAAAGTTGCTTTCATTTAACAAAGTTGAAGAACAAAAATAACATAAAACAATTGAAAAAAATGTTGTTGTTGTAGGGTTTAACGGCATTTTTCAGCACAAGGTAGGCTATACATGGCGGCCAGTATAAATGGTGGAGGAAACCCTGGAAAGAACCACCAACCCACAAGAAGCTACTGGCAAGCTTTCTCACATATCCACAGTGAGCGCTTTAGACCATTCGGGCACTTGGGGCCCTGAAAAAAAATGTAATATTTTTATGAGGTGTAAAGTATACATGCGATTAAAAAAGATTACTCCTGTCACTGATTTCAGGGCATTAATGTGGTGTATGTGGTAAAAGGTTTAATCATAAACTGGTTTAAATAGCAATGTAAAGTGGGCTAATTTAAGTATGTCACTGATTTCGTATCATCAATGTGATCTGTGTGGGAAGAGGTTTAGTGAGAGACTGTGGCCTGAACATCACCATAGTTTTCATTGATTTCAGATGACCAGTATGATGTGTGTGGGAAGAGATTAAAGAAAAAACAGTAGCATCAACAACATTGCAAAATTCATTCCTTTGTTGATTTTAGGTTGCCATCGCAATTTTTGTGTGGCAAGCGGTTTAGTCAGAAACAGTGGTTTCAGTAGCATCATGAATTTTATTGATTTCAGATCACCTGTGTAATGTGTGTGGCAAGAGGTTTAGCCAGAAACAGTGGCTTCACCAGCATCATAAAATTCATTCAGTTACAAGGGACCAAATTGTGTGTCCTCGTGAAAATTGTGGACGAGCATATCTTGACCAGAGAAATTTGACAGCACACATACGATCATATCATGATGGGCAGAAAGTTCCATGTCCTATGGAAGGATGTGAAAGAAAGTTTGCAACAAAAGTAAATTTCTTGGGAAAGTATTCCTTATACTGTTATTTCTTTCATTACAAAAATTAGGAAGCTGTTTGTGTGCAGATTAAATCATTCCCTCATTATAATGCTTGCCATGAGAACCATAGAGTATATTATCTTATAATGATGCTTACTTATAATGAAGTACGTAACACAGTACTCCCTCATTATAATGCTTATCATGACAGCCATCAAGTGTACTGCCTTTTATTGAGACCAACTTATAATTATGTACAGTATGCTTATAGTACTCCACCCCATTATAATGTTGTCCATGGCAGCCATGGAGAATATTGCCATATAAGGAGACCTTCTTATAGTGAAGTACAGTATACATACAATACTCCCCCATTATAATACTGTCCATGGCAGCCATGGAGAATATTGCCATATAATGAGACCTCCTTATAGTGAAGTACAGTAAACATACAATACTCCCCCATTATAATACTGGCCATGGCAGCCATGGAGAATATTGCCATATAAGGAGACCTCCTTATAGTGAAGTACAGTATACACACAATATCCCCCATTATAATACTATCCATGACAGCCATGGAGAATATTGCCATATAAGGAGACCTCCTTATAGTAAAGTACAATATACATACAATACTCCCCCATTATAATACTATCCATGGCAGCCATGGAGAATATTGCCATATAAGGAGACCTCCTTATAATGAAGTGCAGTATACATACAGTACTCCCCCATTATAATACTGTCCATGACAGCCATGGAGTATATTGCCGTATAGTGAGACTTCCTTATAATGAAGTAAATGAAGTACAATATATATACAGTACTCCCCCATTATAATACTCTCCATGGCAGTCATGGAGTATATTGCCTTATAGAGATCTTATAATGAAGTACAGTATATATACAGTACTGCCCCATTATAATGCTCTCCGTGGCAGCCATGGAGTATATTGCCTTATAGTGAGAACACCTTAATATGAGACAGTTAATTATGCTACCACTTAGTGAACTGGGAACCATGACCATACCCACATCGTAACAACATTCATGTTATAATGAAAGGTCTTATAATGAGGGAGTGCTATATTATATAGGAAATTTGTTTCATTATTTTATTGTATTGCAGTTTCAAGATAATAAAAAAAAAACTCGACACAGAATATTTTGACCAAGCTTTTCTTAAGGAAGAAATGTCACAGTCATTGACATTAAAATGTCCTGTCATCACCATATGTGCTGATGGACACTTGATGTCCAGTGTTTATACTGGACTAAATTTGTGTATCCAGTGTCCGTGTTGGACTGAATTTTTTGTGAGAAATGACTTTTGAATACAAACAAAGGGTAGGTTAAGGTGAAAGTGGGACATAATAGATCAAAACTGAGAATGTACAAAATGAAATGTGACTGCAAAATAGTGTTTCATTTACTATTTTGAATAAATTAATTGTAAAGCACACATATAGAGTAATAATTGGAAATAATGCAGGTTTTTTTTTCTAGTACAAGTAATTGAAATTTGATCCATAATATTAAGAAGTACCCTATAATTAAGATTATTATTTTCATTTAAATTATTCTGACTTCTGATTGTCTGAACAGGTCACGAGTGTTCAACTGTAATACAACATACTGGTTCCATGACAGTAATTTCAGTGCAGTAAAGCATTTTATTACATATTTCAGAATGAGATAATGAAATGTATAAATGGGAGAAAAATTTATACTACCACAATGGCAATACCACTTTTATCACCACAATGGTGACATCATGTTTGCAACTACTTTCTTTTCCCATTTAGGAAATATATCTGCCCTATTGTATGTTATTCCAATTTGTATTTCCATATTTCGGCCTCTCTTATTTTTCTACTTCTGTTCCTTTTCTTACTCCCGGTCTTTCTCAGGATGAACAGATCTAAAACTATGTCGGGACACATTTATGTTATCGATTAGGAAGAGTCATATAAGAATGCAACAGAAACAATCTCCAGAAGTATTAACTATTTGAAAATAGTTTCCCACATGAATTGTGCAGATTGCCAGTGACTGAACTTATGTGACCTGTTTCATTTTTATATTCATTATCACCCATACAGTACCATATACATGTTACTATACAGTACCATATACATGTTACCATACAGTACCATATACATGTTACCATACAGTACCATATATATATGTTACCATACAGTACCATATACATGTCACCATACAGTACCATGTACATGTTACCATACAGTACCATGTACATGTTACCATACAGTACCATATACATGTTACACTCTGTGACAAATGGTACAAGTTTTTAGGGAAAAAACTCTTGATTAAATATTTAGTAATAAAACTTTAAGTGGCTTTTTTAACTCTCAGCACAACTGTAATCATGTCTGTAAATGATGGAGAAATTGAGGATGCCTGAGTGTTGATTGCAAACTGAAAATAAATGACAATAACAATTTATCTGCAGCAATCTGTTACTGAACTAGTCTGCAAGCTGACTGAGGCTAGAAATTCATATTGGAATACAGATATAAACCAAAAAAAATTCTGTTGGGTAAACATAGAATCATTAAAAATTTTTGTTTAAAGATGTTACACTCTGAGGTCCGTCAGCTGTGATGTTTCTACAGACCACCCCCACCCCCACCCTACCCCAGTAGTGTTCACTGTATCAATCTGTGCAAGAAATTTGTTAACAAAAATAAAGATATCTTCATTTTGGTACGAAATGGTCATTAATTTTGTAAATGTTTGCTGCCCTAAAATTGTAAAATTTTAGAATTTCTTTTTGTTGATTTGGTAGTGCAGTATTAGTATTGGCACGGAACAGAGAGGAAAAAATCCATGCAAATGGAGCATTTTTTGTCATAAAAGTTATATATAATAAAAAGAAAAGCTACATTTTTTTGAGTAGATATGGTATAATGAAATTTTACGTGTGAACTAGAAACCTGTTTTATTGTCACTTTTGAAATATTTCCTCATACTCTTATACTGCCATGAGTTACAATACAATCTGTTTCCACGTCGTGAGTGAAATATTTCCTACTACTCTTTTTTTTTTTTCCATGGTAAGGAATTTTGGAGGAGTGAACTAAAATCACTAAAATTTCTCCCTCTAAACTAATCCACAGTATATAATATCTGCAATATTGCAGATACATTGTGATTGGTTAATCATATCCATCTGTTGATCCAGCTGCCTCACATCCTCTGGTCAGTTACTTCCTCTGTCCATCCAAGTGTCCCAACATCCATTTGGTCAGTTACATCTATCTGTCCATCCATGTGTCCTGACATCCATCTGGTCTGTTATATCCATCTAACCATCCAAGTGTCCCAACATCCATCTGGTCTGTTACATCCATCTGCCCATCCAAGTGTCCCAACATCCATCAGGTCTGTTACATCCATCTGTCCATCCAAGTGTCTCAACATCCATCTGGTTAGTTACATCCATCTGTCCATCCAAGTGTCCCAACATCCATTTGGTCAGTTACATCCATCTCTCCATCCAAGTGTCCCAACATTTATTTGGTCAATTACATCCATCTGTCCATCCAAGTGTTCCAAGATCCATTTGTTTTACATCCATCTGTCCATCCATGTGGCCCAACATCCGTTTGGTCAATTACATCCATCTGTCCAAGTGTCCCAACATCCATTTGGTCAGTTACATCCATCTAACCATCCCAACATCCATCCATCACTTGGTTATCACTGTAACTTGAACTCATCAACACCACTGATGTAGAGTAAATATGTTTAGTATAACAATTTATGAATACAGATGACGACAAAGGTGTTGGATGCTAGATGCAGCCGATGGGGGGTGGAGGTGGATTTGGGGTTAGGCTCAAAGGTCATATGATGTAGAGTAAACATACTTTAGCATAACAATTTATGAATATAGATGGATGATGACAAAGGTGTTGGATACTAGATGCAGCCTGTGGGAGTTGGGATCAAAGGTCATATGGACTCTTACCTGTAAGATAAACCCAATCGACACGATTTGAGGGAGGGTGATAATATTTGGTATGATGTTTATCATGATGAATATATGTCAGCAAAGGTTAAGAGTCTGGATGTAACCTTGTTAGATAAGGTTGTGTGGGGTATAAATATGAAAAGAGCAGATATTTTTTTATCTCCAGTTTTTATATGTTAAGAAGCAATGTAGTACTAACCCAGGATTACAAAACTAGACTGGTAATAAAATTGTAAAAATGTGGATTTTCTATGACATTTGCTCGAGTGGGATTAGAGTTCAGAATATTATGGCATGTTTATTTTGTTTCAGTCCCAAACATGCACAACAAACTGTAATGATACTGAGATATTCCAAATACAGATTTTCAGTTAGTCATTTTGAGTCTGTCATGCTCTGTTTTGGACTACATGGCCTGATTATTTTAACTGAAGTGGGGGGGGGGCATAAAATTGTTTGAACAATAGATGGTTAGAAACTTTCATAAACAAGTATCATTAGGACCTCATTTTGTTGTCATTTTGTAGCAGTGGCCAGTTTAAGTTTTGATACATAAGAATGGTTAAATTGGGTAACAAATATATGGGTAATTTAGGTTCACAGGGTTACCTGGTTCATTTGGATGAATAAAAGTTTTTAAAAAAAGTTAGGAAAACTGATATTCAGATGTTTAAGGTTCAGCATTTTTGCACAAATACAGTGTACATGGAATTTATGTTTTCTTTTCAGCAAAAATTGCTTCAACATCAGAAGCTGCACGACCCAAATAGGCCACCTCCTCCAAAGGTTTGTAATAGCTTGTTTAGTTTTTATGGTAGCGTTTTTCAGTTAATTATTGGTTTTTTTGGCTTGTTTATCCATAGGCCTGGAACTTCCTCCAGTGTCCATTAGATGATTGGAGTAATTCACTTTCATTACTCTTGTGTTTCCACTGATTGGCAGCGGACATAAAAAATAGGACACACAAAATACAGAGTCATTGATGGAAATCTTAAAATTGACCTGCCTCTTACTGAGTGATGCTCCAACATGGCTGTCATAGTAGTGCATAAAAACGCAAAAATGAGGTATTTCACGGAGTGGAATAACATTATAATTGGTTCTTATTAGCCAAGAATTAAAATTAGTGAAATAAATCAAGTGAAAATGATAAAACAGAATTCAGACAATTTAATTGGATCTATGATAATATGCATGGGCATAATGGTTGCACCAGTGTACTTAGGTGCTGAACCATGTAAAGCCAATTATTTATCAAAGGCATGAAAGGCTACAGTTTACAATGAAACCACCTGTCTTAAACAGCAGCCTTTTTATAAAGACCCCCTACACCCAGTTATTGCAAAGACAAACTTGTATTACAAAACCCACTGTCATGGGAAGCATCATTTCCCTCATGGCAGCTGTTAAAGACATGTTTGACTATTCATAAAATTTTCTACATTTAAATTTTCTGTTTCAGAAAAAAGTAAAGAAAAGGAATATGAAGAAGAAAAGCATTGTAGAAACCTTGACTGGTGTTAAAAGTTCAGAAGTCACATTGGTGGATGCTGAGGAAGATCTTCATGCCCCAATTGATCTGGGACATGAAGATGATTTGAAATGTTTGTCACAAGTATTGACAGATAACACAGTCAGTGTCAGTGCTGATAAACCTGTGAACTCAGTCACTGGTACACATGAAAATCAAGTGGCAGTACCTCAAGGTAAAGGTCAGGTTACAGCAACTACAGATCATTTAGGTCAAGGTGAGGGTCATGGTAACACAAAAGGTCAAGTTAAGAGCCTTCAAAGTGAAGTTCACTATTGCCAGCATCTGTGTGAGAATCATGTCATGGTTCATGAGGACAGATTTCAAGATGTCATTAATAAAATTGAAGGTGAATGTCAACAAGATGTCCTTAATAAAATTGAAGGTGAATGTCAAGGGCAGTTACAAGATATGGATATTTCATCAGAGTGTAATAGATACCAAAATGGACACCAGGTCAATTTAAGATGGCAGTCAGATTCTGAAGTCAATGTGAGTGAGGAGGAAAATCATAAACAATTAGGTACATGTCAAGTGCTGAAGGAATCCAACACAGTTGACACAAATAGAGCTGAAAGTCAACATTTTGTGGCTGAGTCAGGGGCAAATTGAATTAGTGATACTAAAGTAATAATGATCATGATGAATAAAATTTGGGAGGCAAAATCATGTCCATGCTGTTGAAAGTAAAGCATTCTTTCAATTTTGTGATACATTTGGTAACAAAGTTTTCTCAAACTTCTAGTTGTTATATATTATCTTGAAATTAGACTTGTAGAGTGACTGCAGCATGATATGATCCAGCTGACCATGTTAAGAAAGAAGGTACAGTTTCTAAATACAGGGTTAACTTGTTAGCCATTTAGTTTTTATCCTATTTGCATAAGGGGAAATAACTTTGTTACAGTCATTTTATGGGACCAGTTTACATGGATTCAGACATTCATGTGTGGTGGATATTGATATTTATAAAAAGTATGACTTTGTAAAGTATTTCTGATATACTGTTAATTTATCTTCTTTTATATACACAATCCAACCTGACTACATTGGCCGTAAACAGGAAACTGTCAAAATGGCCTTTGTAGATTGATTGATTGATTATTTGATTATTGATTATTTGATATTGTGTAATGTATCTTGATTATATATATATATATATATATATATATATATATATATATATATATATATATATATATATATGACATAGTATGCTTGCCTATAGTGTGCGTAGTTTCATATCACTTTATGTGATTCTGATTGGTCCAAATAAGCCCAAGAAATTATCATGCAGTATTCTCTTTACTTATTGGCTGCGATCATGGGAAAACTTTAACCCTGCCATATGAATTGTTTTGTTTTCAATGAACATTTTGGCAGCCATTTTTCAACTCGACTTGTGAAAGGAAATTGAGGAAAATTACCTCAGCTGTCTGAATATGGACAATTTACCCCACACAGGGATTTGTTATGTCATGTATAACAATATCATCATAAGAATAAAGGTATAAAACTCCAAGAACAACAACAAGAATTACAACTAAGGGTATTGCTCATTTGACAGCAGGTATGTGGGGTGGGGTTGGAGGGAAGGGGTGGTATATCTGTAACATAGAATCTACCCTATATACAAACATGGTTTAAATGTTAACTTACAGAAGTTAATAATCTCACCTCTGTTCACAGAAGAATGTGGACATAAACCTGCCTCCCAACTGATGGAACTTTATCCAACCACATCATATTTATGCAGCAAATATGTGATGCAAATCCAACTCCAAAAGAAATTTGTTTACATCTTCTGTACAGTCTTCTGTTCCAAATCAAATACTGCAAATATCCAGTCACAAATACATTACAGTAAATATGGGAATTTCTGCATCCAGTAATCCTATTTCATATGAAAATGCAACAATATAATGTTTAGTTATGAAAGTGACATTTTAGGGTAAACATGTACTCTAGGCCTACTGTGTACTGTATCAAACAGTGTGACATCACACGCATTGATCATTCTGTTTTGAAAATGATTTTGTCTTTTGTAAAATGTGCTGTTCATTCAGATGGACACTTGTTCTTTGATTTATAACTAAAAAAGTGCAATCTACTTTTACTAGTTCAACTTTGTTTGAGACTATTTTTTATGCACAGCAAATGAAAGGTGCAGTGTCTGTCAGAATGAACGTAGTTATTCATTCTCTTTCTATATAAATAATTTCCACTGAAATAAAAACTGTTATAGAAAGAATCTCAGATGGCTAATGATTTAATATAAAATTTACGAATCTTGTTTCATAAATTCAGTATTAAATCAGTACCCATTTGAGATCCTTTCTATAACCTGATTTTAAATCTTTATTTGAATTTTTTTGTCTGTGAT
Source organism: Megalonaias nervosa (assembly GCA_016617855.1). Lineage (NCBI taxonomy): Eukaryota > Metazoa > Mollusca > Bivalvia > Unionida > Unionidae > Megalonaias > Megalonaias nervosa. The sequence continues at coordinate 29,941 of JAECUM010005270.1, forward strand.
GCCTGTTAATTGATTGTAAGCAAAAAAATTGTTCACCATTGCTTTCTCGCTTTATTTATGAAAATAGAAAGGAATTCATATTTTATTTCCCAGAGAATTAAAATTCTCCTACCTGTTTATTATTGTTCATTAGGTCTTGTGTTGTTTTGGTAGAATATTGTGTTGTACTGAAGTCCAGTTTGTATAAAAGTCCGTATAATTTTACAAGATTATTGGACTTGTAAGACCATGTGTGTAAAATGACGACAAACCCATTTGTCTGAGGCAAGTGTTTTTGATGTTAGACCACTGAGAAAATGAACTTACCTGTCCTTCGGTTCAGCAGATTTTTCATATATCACTGAAATAAAAACTGCAACTTTAATAATCTTTATTACACTGATCTCCAAATAATAATATCTTGACCAAGGTTAAGTATCCTCCCAAGGTTATGTATCTACCTAATACTGATCACCAAACAGTAATATCGTGACCAAGGTTAAGTATTCACCTGACCAAGATTAAGTATCCACCCAACCAGGGTTATGTATCCACCTAATACTGATCACCAAACAATAATATCCGGACCAAGGTTAAGTATCCACTCGACCAGTGATAAATATCCTCCTAATATAAAGGTCAGTATACCAGTCAATCTCCTAATATAAAGGTCAGTATACCAGTCAATCTCCTAATATAAAGGTCAGTATACCAGTCAATCCCACTTTCAATTTTTTTGCATTCATTTGGTCATCAATGAGCCAGTCACTAAAACTTTTACATGCAATGTTTCATATGACAACTTTCAGCTTGTGTGGTTTCAAAATGATAGTTTTATGCATTTCTTCAGAACTAAAAGTTTGTAAAACAGTGCATTCCATGACCAGTATAATAATAAATATAACAATAATAACCATATGATAATAAAGGCCATTTAGTCATGTGTAAGGATAGGTTTGGATTGGATGACTGGTTGTAAAAATTGTGGTTGTTATTGTAGGGTTTGATGCCATTTTTAGCACAAGATAGGCTATACATGGCGGCCAGTATATATGGTGGAGGAAGGACCCAGGAAAACCCTGGAAAGAACCACCAACCCACGAGAAGCTACTGGCAAGCTTTCTCACATACCCACATTGGCCAAATCCGAGACTCGAACCCACACAGACAGAGGTGACATCGCAGTGATCCGTAACGGTGAGCGCTTTAGACCACTCGGCCACTCAGGGCCCCCTAAAAATTGTGGTGTGATAGTAATAATTTGTCAAACTTTTATTGCACTGTTTTGAAATATAATTACAAAATGTTTTCTTGTATATTTTACTGTAAATGAGTATTACTTACTTTAATAACTTGCCCTTATTAAATATAGAGATCTGGTCAGTTACAATACTTAGAACAATAGGACTAGTTAACTATATACAGTGCCAATAGCTCTTCAAACATTACTGGGCCAGCTGGCTATTTGTTGGCCAGTTGGGGTTTTTGGTTTGTTTTTACCTGCTAGCAAAAGTAAATAGAATTCTTGTTGTTAAATGGAAGCAGTAATTCTAACAGGTTTAGCCATTACATTGGCCAGGACTTAGTCATGATATATGTCACAACATACCCATGATATATACATGACTTAACCATGATATATGCCACAACAAAGTCATGATATATGCCAGGACTTAGCCATGTCATAATATACCCATGATAGATGCCATGACTGAGCCATGATATATGTCATAACATACCGATGATATATTCCATGATTTAGCAGTGATATGTGTCACAACATAACAGTGATGTATGCCATGACTTAGCCATGATACATCATAACATACCCATGATATATGCCATGACTTAGCTATGTGTCACAATATACCCATAATGTATGCCATGACTTAGCTACAATACATCATAACATACCCATGATATATGCCATGACTTAGCCATGATATGTGTCAGCATACCCATAATGTATGCCATGACTTAACCATGATATGTTGTAACATACCCATGATATATGCCATGAATTAAACATGATATATGTTGCAACATATCCATCTTGTATGCCATGACTTTGTCATATGTGTCACCACATACCCATGATGTGTGCTATGACTTAGCCATGATGCATCATAACATACTCATGATATATGCCATGATTTGGCCATGATTTTTCACAACATACCCATAATGTATGCCATGATTTAGCCATGATATATGTCACAACATACCCATAATGTATGCCATGATTTAGCCATGATATGTGTCACAACATACCCATAATGTATGCCATGACTTGGTAATGATATGTTACAACATACCTATATAATGTATGCCATGACTTAGTCATGATATATATGTCACAACATACCCATAATGTATGCCATGACTTAGTCATATGTCACAACATACCCATAATGTATGCCATGACTTAGTCATGATATATGTCACAACATACACATAATGTATGCCATGACTTAGTCATATGTCACAACATACCCATAATGTATGCCATGACTTAGTGATATTTGCTATGACATAGCCATATGTATCATTATTCTGACAGCATTGTCAGAATTGTTGACATCCGTGTTCATGTTGTTAAGATTCTGCTTTTAGCCCTGTAGACTAGACATTATTGATGTGTATAATTTACATTCAAAATGAGGGACAAATACTACTGCTGAAATTGACCACTTAGACCTGTTGTTGATCACCAATGATTTTGTGAATTGTTAGCATTGAACTCCATTTCTTCGACATAATGTTTATGACATGTCAAATTTACAAACAGTAAACTTTCATGATTGCATTTATCATTAAGAATGCTTCTCACCTCATGTCTGCTGGAAACTTTTTTCCCCTCAGATTTTGAATCATTCACAGGAAAGCAGGGCATAGTATTCTTTAGAGTTTTTATGAATTTACAAGATTTTCTTCATGTTTTTCTCCTTTGATAGGAATATTGAACTCTCAGTGTTCATTCAGTTTGGTATTCACTGCCATTCTCTTGTTAATTAATTTGTTAATTAATTTATTTCACAAAATGTTCATTAAAACTTTCTAACCATGGAAGAAAAGTTGATTTTTTAGTTCTACTGGTCAGAAGAGCTTATGGGTTGGCCTGTTGTCCATCATCCACTGTCTGTCCAGCATCAGTCCTTCTGTTGGTATAAATTTGTTATCACTACTCCTCAACAACTACTTGGATGAATGCCATTATACTTTTTCAGCTCATGGTCTAGTGGATCCTAAATAAGAATGGTGCAGCTCAAAAATCCATTATGGTCACAACAACAACCAACATGAAAATCTTGCAATCACTACTCCTCCTGAATGGATGGTCATTTCAACATGGGGCTTTCACTAAAAAACATGGCAGCCATCTTGAAAATCTTGTTATGGCTACAGTGGTCTCCATTTTCTTAGACCACCCCTTCTGCAGCAAGAAAGAGGCATTTATAAGCGAAAAGACCGTTCCAGTAAGGGATCATACAGATATGAGCAATATAAACTAAGAAAGGCATAACTAACTTTTCTGTATTTAATATTATTTCAGTTTAAAAATTACATTTAAGTTATGCAATAAATTGACAAAACATGTTAATACTACTAAAAAGTAAATATGATTAATTGTCATTCTTTATGCAAAACCATTAAAAAAATCTTTCCAATAAAATAAGTGTACTGTGTGGTAACCAGATGCATAAATGCCAACCAGTACACTTTTGAGATATTCATTCGACTTTGTTTCACCAAATTACATTTTACAGTAGACTGTTTATGGATTATGCTTTTTTTTGGTACATTAAAAAATAAATAAAAAAACAAAGGAATCAAAAGTTGTTTTTGTCATTTTATTGTCATCTCCTTAATTTTACTCATATGAATTTGAGAATATTCTTGAAAAGGTGACTGTAAGAATAGTCTAAGAGTACCTTCCTTATTTGCTATTATAGCAACTGTATATATCCCATTTGCAAGAAAACAGACAGGTTTCTTCAAATGTGAACTTTGCCTAACATATTCATTTTATTGATAAGCTAGTTATTTAGTAAACCAGTCTTTACTTTTAAGTGAAATGCTTTATAGTGTGAGATGTGGATGTTATGTGATGGAAAATGTAAGAACAGATGGATCTTTTCAAATTTCAAAACATGTCAGGTCAGCAAAAAGGATAAATCAATACTGCTTTACAAACTTTAAAAATTGAATTCTAATCCATACAGATTTTGTCATTGTGACAAGAATTTTGACACGCTGAAAACTAGGTTAGTAGTAAAAATGTATCTTTTTAAAATGTGCTGTAATTTTGGCATGTAATATATATATTATACTTTTGAAGCCAAGTTATGCTATTTTTGCCACTTAAACTAGTAATTAATAAAGCAATAAAACCTGACATCTAAGAAAACACAACAGTGAGAATAATTGGATTATTTGTTCCTCTTTGTATAGATTAAAGTTAGGTACTTAATCGGCATGTTGGAGCAAATGTATGATTGTTGAATTTAGAAGTGAACAGATATATGTGAGATTTGAATCTGTAAACCTGATTTGTGTCCACTCTTAAGGGATAAATTCGAATTTTGTCTGCACTAATATGCTGGTTGCATTAGAGGGGTGGCCATATTTGAGGAGTACATTCGAACATAAACCTGTTGCTTCCAAGTGATTCTGGCCATAAAAAACAGGTGGCTGCTGGTCAAGAACAGGACCTCTGTATTCTTGATAAACAGAAAGTCATGGCAACATGAGGTTTTCACCAGAAGACTTTGTTATGTCTAGTTCAGTCTGAATGAAAATGGTGCAGTTTGAAGTATGACCCTTACATTGGCCATCTTGAAAATCTTGTTATCACTTGACCAGATGAATGGCTGGTCAGATCAACATGGGGTTTTCAATCAAAGGCTCCCTTTGATGTCTAATTGGTTCTAGTAAAATGATGTGGATCTGATGTCCATTATGGAAGTTCATCATTGGCTTCCATATGCATGTCTGTATGTCTATCCACGTGCATTTCTGTATGTCTGTTTACATGCATGTCTGTATGTCTATCCATATGCATGTCTATCACTCCATGTGCATGTCTGTATTTCTATCCACATGCATGTCTGTCTGTCTACATGTATGTTTGTATGTCTATATGAATGTATGTCTATCCACATGCATGTCTGTATGTCTATCCACATGCATGTCTGTCTATCCCCATGTATGTCTATCCATATGTTTGTATGTATGTCAATCCATATGCATGTCTGTATGTCTATCCACATGCATGTCTGTATGTCTATCCACATGCATGTTTGTATGGCTATCCAAATGCATGTCTGTATGTCTATCCACATGCATGTCTGTATGTCTATCCACATGCATGTCTGTATGTCTATCCACATGCATGTCTGTCTATCCCCATGTATGTCTATCCATATGTTTGTATGTATGTGAATCCATATGCATGTCTGTATGTCTATCCACATGCATGTCTGTATATCTATCCATATTCATGTTTGTATGTCTATCCATGTGCATGTATGTCTATCCATATGCATGTCTGTATGTCTATCCACATGTATGTCTGTATGTCTATCCACATGCATGTTTGTATGTCTATCCACATGCATGTCTGTGTCTATCCACATGCATGTTTGTATGTCTATCTGTATGCATGTATGCATGTCTGTATGTTTATCCATATTCATGTTTGTATGACTATCCATATGCATGTGTGTATGTCTATCCACATGTATGTATGTCTATCCATATGCATGTTGGCATGTCTATCCACATGCATGTCTATATGTCTGTCCACATGCATGTCTGTATGTCTATCCATATTCATGTTTGTATGTCTATCCATGTGTATGTATGTCTATCCATATGCTTGTCTGTATGTCTATCCACATGCATGTCTGTATGTCTATCCACCTGCATGTCTATATGTCTATCCACATGTATGTATGTCTATGCATATGCATGTCTGTACATCTGTCTACATGCATGTCTGTATGCCTATCCACATGCATGTCTGTGTCTATCTACATGCATGTCTGTATGTCTATCCATATGCTTGTCTGTCTATCCATATTCATGTCTCTATGTCTGTCCATATTCATGTCTGTATGTCTATCAACTGGAATAAGCTCAGTCTGGTTATAATGTTTTTATTCTAAAATTTCCAACTGAATAAAAGGCAGGCTTTACAAAAAGGGAGTCTCTTGTTAATATATTAGACATTTTTTATTCCTAATTATGCATATCTTTGTCTTTTGAGTGGTGTAAAGTTGTTCTTTTTTTGGCATGTCCATTTGAGATTTGCGGACAAGTTTCCTTCTTAAAATAATCAATGAAGTGTAATGTGCCAGACTTACAATCCATAGGTAGTGGTTTTTACTCAGTGTGACATTTAACTTCCATTGCAGTGACACAGAATAGCCTTTTATATGTTGATGTGCTGTTAAATACCCATTTAGTCATTTGACCATTTAATCAATCAATCAAATGTTTATTTATTTGAAACTTATTGCTTGTTTTAGCTATACTGGTCACATACCAGGGTAGCTTAATCAATGCCGTGTTGTTTGTCATCCAACATTGGTCCATCCATTAGCACAGGCTTGATATTGCAGTTCTTCTGAAATTATTTGGAGCATTGCCAAGAAACTTTGCACACACACACACACACACACACATGCTCATCTCATGGTCTAGTTGGTTCTAGAAAATGGTGTTGCTTGGACACATAATATGAATGCCACCTTGGCTGTCTTGAAAGTCTTATTGCTATTCCTTCTGAATGGCTGTCATATCAATTTGGGGTTTTCACTAAAAGACTGTTTATGTCTACTTGGTCCTAAACAAAAATGGTGCCAGTCTGTTGTCCAGTAAAGTAACCATGGCATCCATATTGAAAATCTTGTTTTCACTATTCCTCCTGAATAGAAAGTCATATTGACATGAGGTTTTCACCAGAAGACTTCATATGAAATTTATGCAGATTTTATGTCCAATATGGCCACCTTGGCCGTCATCTTGAAAATCTTGTTATCAGTACTCCTCTTTAACAGAAAGGCATATTGAGTTTTCACCAAAGACTTCTTAAGATATATGGTTGGTCCTAAATAAAAATGGTGGCAATCAGATTTCCAATAAGGTAACAATGACATCCATCTTGAAAATCTTGTTGTTGGTAATTCTACTGAATGGAAAGTTATACTGATATGAGATTTTCACCAGAAGACTTCATATGATGTCTACTTGGTTCTACATGGTGCCACACATCCAGCACAGTGGCCTTCTTGAAAGTGTTGTTTGTGCTACACCAGTTAAATGGATGTTCATATCATCATGGTTTTTTTTGCTAAAGTCTTCTTGTGATATTTAGTTGGTCCTAAATGAAAATAGTGCTGATTTTATGTTCAATATGGACACTATGGCAGCCATCTTGAAAATCATGTTGTCACTACTGTTTAACAAAAAGTCATATCAACATGAGGTTTTTACCAAAGACTTCTTATGATGTCTGGTAGGTCTTAAATGAAAATGATGTCACAATGGCCATCTTGAAATCTTGTTATTGCTTCTTCACCAAAAAGACTTCTTATGATGTCTGGTAGGTCTTAAATGAAAATGATGTCACAATGGCCATCTTGAAAATCTTGTTATTGCTTCTTCGCCAAAAAGACCTCTTATCAAGTCTAATTGAGTCTTAATGAAAATGATGCTGATCCAAGATCCAATATGTCCACCATGTCAGTCATCCTGAAGATCTTGTTATGTTTGCTCCTTAGCAGAAAGCCATAACAACAATGGGTTTTCACGTAAGACTTTTTATGGTGTCTGGTTGGTCCTAAATAAAAACATTGCTGATCTGACATACAGTATGACCAATATGGCAGCAATATTGAAAATCATTTTATCGCTACTTGTCCTGAATGAAAAATCTTATTGATCTGCATCAGATATGGTCACCATTAATAATAATATAAAATATAAAAATATAATATATTATAAATATAATATATTAATAATAATATAAAAACTTGAAATGAGTTCTCTAAAACCACTCAACATATTGTAACCAAATTTGATGGAAAGCATCCTGGCATGAAGCTCTTGCAAATTCCTTTTAAAATAATGCTGGTTTGACATCAGATATGATTACTGTTATTAAAAATTTAAAAACATTTACTTTCTGCTTAAATAACACTCGACATAATATTACTAGATTTGGTGCAAAGTGTCCTGGCTTGAAAGACTTTCAGACTGTTCAAATGATGCCAAATACACCATTAAATAAAATCACCATTACAAAAAATAGAAAATAAAATTTAAATTACTTCTCATAAAATGCTAAACAGAATTTGACCAAATGTGACAGAAAACATCCTCATATGGATGGCAGTCCATTTTCTTTACATATGATGGTGCTCTTCTGTCAAATATGGCCACCAATGCTAAACAGAGAAAAACGTAAAAATGACTCATCAACACAGCTCAACAGAATTTGATCCAATTTGAGGGAAAGCATGGCAGCATAAAAGGCTTTCAAATTTGTACAAATGTTGCTAATCTGCCATCAAATATGGCTGCCATTACTAAAATTAGCCAAAACTTGAAGTGACTTCTAAGAAACTGCTCACCAGAAACTGACACAATTTGACAGAAATCGCTCTGGTAATAAGGACTTTCATATTTATAACAGAAATGATGTTATTTTGCCATCAAATATGACTACCAATACTAAAATTATGAAAGGATATTAAGTTTGCACAGATAATGCAAGCCTTCAAGTATGACTGCTGTTACTAATAATAGAAAAACCTGTAACAACTTCTAAAACACCACTTAACAGACTTTGATTAAACTTTACAGAAAGTGTTTTAACTTAACACCTTTCAGATTTCTTACAAAAGACACTATCCCACCATCAAATACAGCTGCATTTAGTAAATGTAGAAAAAATTTATAATACTGTAGCTCAGAAAATTGCTGAGCAGAATTTGACACATCTTTGACACCAAGTATCCTGTTACAGTATTTTACAAATGATGCTGACATGTCATCAAATATGATTGAAGATGCAGAAACTCGAGAAACTTTGAAACAACTGTTTGTATAAAATATAAAAAGAGTTTTGAACAAAAGGCATTCTACTGACAATGATTATTTTGTTTGTTGATGGTATCAAATCACAGTCAAGGTTTATTTCAAAGTCAAGGTCACTGATTATTTTTTCCCCCATTTTGGCACTCTATTCTAATGCCGATTGAAATAGAGACATGAAAATTTATTACTTTCAATTGTCTGCCTGGTAATTCTGTTGCAAGTTGGATTTTATTACTGTATATTTTTGGCAACATCACCACAGTAGGCAATGGTACAAAAATTCACAAATTGTGCTTATGTGTTTTGTCCTTCAGATGTGTCATTGTAACCTTATTGTATAGAACTGGTATAAACAACATACTTTTTCTCTTGAAGTTTTGAGTGAGTGGATACATTTTCACATGTTAACTCACACATACATACACAATGACTTTAAAGTGTTTCTCACTACACGTCATTGCAAGCCACAGGTGAAAATTTGCCATGCTGTCTTTTCGCCCATGGTTTTCAGTGAAAAAATGTCCTTGTTTCTCCAATCTGATTAAAAATTAGACCTCCACTGTCCTACGCGAAGATCTGACAAGTGACTGCTTATGGGTTGTGTTCTGGTGAACGATGTTATTACCATAATTGCTAAATTTATTAGCCAAACAAAAAGTCTTATATCATCGCATTTGGGAGATTGAACAGTATGGATGAAGAGCATCAATGTGTGCAAAACAATTTGATTCATTTTCAGATTCCTGAAAGCTGTATTTTGATTGGCTAATTCAAAGGCCACCAGAACATGATCCCTATGTGGTTGCTGTCAGATCTTCATGTACAGCAGTGGAGACCTGATTTTAATCAGATTGCTCATTTCTCATGAATATGCATAAACCTGTTTAACCAGTAATTACGAACCCAGTACAGTCTTTTGGGAAGTTTGTCTCAGCATTGACTTTTCATGTGATTGAGTGATCCTATCAGATTTTCTCTTCCAACAGTCATTTATTGATCTATGGGTCACTTCCTTTCATGTTTAAGAGCTTTTTTCATTTGGTTCATTATTGATGTTAATTTGTTTATGCATATTTATGAGAAACAAGGAAATCTTAATGCAATCAGCCATGGGTGAAAAGAGAGCATAGCAGATTTTTGCCCATAGTTTATGAGAATGCTTATTCCAAAGCAGCTCAGTATGTTTTTGTTCTTGAGATTTGGAACAAGCTTGGTACATTCAGTAAATTTATTTCCTGATTTATCTACGTTTGTACACTGATAACTAGTCATGCATGTTGTTTAATTATTTAGTGCATTTATGACTAATTGAAGTCTTGTTACCCATTTGTGAGATTGCCGAGGTCTGATTAACAATTTTTGTGCATAATGGTGTCAGAATAACCGTTCTACAAGTGTACAATTAAATCCTTCCACAATAGCTTGGTCACAATGTATATTACCATGTCCAATGCGAAATTGCACCTGATGTTTTGTTAACAGTACAGCAACAGATCCAAGAAATTTGTTACCTGGATTGACTTGCAATAATTATAACCATGTTGTTGTTGTTGTTGTAGGGTTTAACACCATTTTTCAGCACAAGATAGGCTATACATGGCGGCCAATATAACTGGTGGAGGAAGAACCCTCTAAAACTCCGTGAAGAACCACCAACCCACAAGAAGCTACTGGCAGGCTTTCTCACGTACCCGCGTTAGCCGAGCCTGAGACTCGAAACCATGCAGACAGAGGTAGGATGGCAGTGATCTGGAATGGTGAGCACTTTAGACCACTCGGCCACTCGGGGTCCCCATAACCATGTTAGTGGTGAATGTGCATAAATACATTTAAGTGCATCAGTGACACTTGCTGAATCTTTCAGATATTAATGGCTCAGCTTAATCTGTTACTTCTTGCCACATCCATGTTAAGACGTACGTATGTCCCTTGACACAATCATCTGGAAGAAACAAGAGATCAACTTTATGAACCTACCATGGGAAATCTTTCTTGCACAGGTAGGTGAATTTGCCACAGTGCTTATATGGCTAATCATGTTTCAGCAGCCCCATTGGTCAACAGCAGCTTCACCTTTCCAATAACCAGAAGGACTGTACTATATATACCACTCCCTTGATAACTCGCGCCCTGATAACTCTCGAACCCGCTTATAATGCGGGGTCAGGCGTGGATCCCAATTTTTAAACCAGAAAATACCAAAAAATGTATTCCTATTTGTTGAACTTGAAGAAAATCATGATCAAAATTGGTAACGGAAACTGATATATCGCTCGTTTCATCATCGAAAAGGGCAGATAGGACCTGGAAATTTTAATCAACATTATGAAATCTCAACTTTAAAAAGAAGTCATAACATTTGTTACATTTTCTTTCCAAACGACGTTCTTAATACACTGTAATTAATGATACTCAAGGAAATTTTGATCAATAAAAATGTCACGCCTAGTGGAGGCAGTACTTTGATAAATAAATACCAATGAAATAATATTTGTATCAATTAAAATTTGTGTTCTAGTTCTATCTTTTAGTTCCTTTTAAGTTTAATCATCATAAATGCAATGTGTCCTGTTGTAATTGAACGTAAAATGTGTCAATCTACACTAACAGCTCTGTCCGCGAGCATTTCTCTGAGAACCTAATTAAGTGCCGACCGTGTTTTGATATCAGGCACGCGGAAACATTTGTTGTATTGTTGCACCAAATAAACAGCGGGCCTCCTTTTTTATTATCATGTTAATTACGTCTTTTGAATCAAATAAAGGAGGTGGAACAAACCAAAAAATTTAAAAGGCATACAAATCCTACGTGCTTAAGAACCAGCGGCTCCGGTTGAATGTCGGGTAACTCAGTTGATCAATCGAACACTGTTATAAACGTTATTGTGTACGTAATCTAATTAAACAGCATTAAATTAACCTACTCAATCATAACTGTGATTAAAGATAGCAAGGCAACCAAGCGAAATGAGTACTTCGTAAAATAAAGAGCTTTGTTTGACAGATACCGACCATTGTGGGAAAAACGAGTTTCAGAGAATTCCTGAATTCGCACGTAGATATATTCTCAAGGATGATAAGAAGTTTCACTGTTACTTGCAATGAAATCACAGCATCAATATTTTACTAACTGAACAATTCAAAAATTCAGTTTCGACGTAGACGATTGTCTCACAAAATGTTGCGTTATTTTTTTTTATTTTTTTTTAAAGGAATCTTGTTTGGTAGTTTATCAATGGTTAGTCTGGTTCACGGCTTCAGAGACTCCTTGTTTCGAGGAAAACTATTAAACACCATTCCAGGAACCAAACTAATCAACAAACACAAAAAGACGTGACGTAATACACAAATGTTTTCGTGTACCGTGTTGAAACCAGTTGGAAACGTGTTATCAATCTTTTAGATGTTGGACATTTTGAAAATAAATGTGATTTATACAGAATAAAGAACAACTTCATCAGAAAAAGCGCTTTATTGACAACTATTCTCGACGTGATTATAAAACAAGGATTCAGTCAGTAAATGGCCCAGTACCCAACCACCCAACCCTGCAGTTCTCTGGACGTCTTTCGTAGCGGATTTGTGGGAGGTCCCTCGGTAACTCGCGCCCTCGCTAATAGTGCGGTCTATATTTTTTGGACCCCAATGTGCGCAAGTTATCGAGGGAGAGGTGTATTTGGTATAAGTCCACTCAGAAACGGGGTTTTTTTTTGGTCTAAATATATTCTACCTTCAGTGAGTGGATTATGTCCATGAGAAGCTTTGGTTCCAAGTGCAAATTTGGCTTCCATAACTCTATTTATGATCCAACTAGAGATTTCTTCTTGCAGGGTTGGATTAATTGCATTTAAGTGATGAATGAGATCTATATCAACACTTTAACGTGCACAGATATAGTTTGATGTTTTATAAACAAGGTCATGATGGTAACATGCAGTATCAACACGATTAAGAGGTGCTTCATCAGGCTTTGGTTGTTAGAATCAAGTCATATATCGAGTTATGTACCAGGCACACAATAATTGTATCCTGAAATATTTTTCATCAGGGTATATACTCCATGATGTACCTGATAATTTTGTTAATGCAACAGCTTCATCAACATGGGTGACTTAGACCCTGCACATCCATGTTTTTTTCTGACAAATGATAATTACATTATAAGTAATTACAATTATTAATTACATTTGAGCCATTACATGTTTTAACTTTAGCTGAATTTGTAGTACAAGTTTTCATATGACATCAAACACAATATAAAGACGTTTGTTTTATATACAACATTGGATAGACATTTATAATGGCATCACATAAAAGGAATTCATCACCGTTATCGATTTCTCTGCACAAGCAGTACCTAAACCACTCAAACAGTTCTGATTGTGATTTTGAGATGGTTAACATGATTAATATGGAATCGGTTATACACAGTTGCAGCATTGGCTCATGACCAACCACGCTATGATGTTCAATGAAGAAATTCAGAGAATTACTGTTAACTGGCAAAGACTAAAAATTGTATACGCATGAACTCACACTCAGTTTTGTCATTTCACTTTGTCATTTCAATTTCTGCATCATATGCGGTTGATATTAAATGGTCATCAATAAGAACAATTCCCACATAACTTGTGTATCTTTTATTTCATATTTGTTGACATATATTCATTTTACCCATTTGGGAAAAGATGGGACACATTGTAGATCTCTGGATAAATATAGACTATACATCACTTCAGTACAGATCTACTTGGACGTGTGATACCAATGTATGTTGTATAATAAAAGGAAACCTGTTTACATGGAACTGGTCTTGGTGATGTTATTCTTGGATTGTTTTCATGAAAGGTGCTCACAGTTTTGTCATCACACACTGCACAAATTACTAAACAAATTGCAATGTGAGTTGTTAAAAGCATAAAAACATTGCTGCAGATTAATTGAAGAATTTGGACTTGAAAAAGGTTTAATTGCTTTGACATTGACTATGATGATTAGTGACTTGACAGCCATCAAAACCAATTACACTACCATCAGCAGAAACAATGCCAACTGCAGTTGGTAAAATTATCAATGAAGTTGTTCAACAATACTGTCTGATTCAGAAGAAACTTGTAATCATATAGCTGATTCAGCAGTATTTGGAAGTGGTGCTGTTTTAAAAAGGTATTAGACAAAATTCAATAATGTGTAAATAATGGCTCAGTTCAAAGATACATCAGATCCTGCATTTGATATGGATGCACCAGTATTTGTTGATCAGGGCAAAAGAGATTTTCAGTATTATTCATACCTGGCTAGAGTCCCTGATCATCAAAAAATAGAATTACAAGTACAAGATATGTCTTGGTTTTCTCTTTTATGTGAGGCATTCTTGAAAATTGAGCAGAAACTTGTACAAGATGACGATAACAATTATGGTGCCAATATGGAATTGTCAGCAATGGTATCATGACAAGGTCTTATATTACCAGGAACAAGTCATCAGATACCATCAGGAAGATGTTTTTGATTACCCAGTACAACTCACATAAGGCCACAAACCAATCTTGATTTACTAGCAATGGTAAAGTCAGTCAAACATTTTCATGTCTGCAGTGTGGCAGTTTATAGTGATGTCAAGCACTGGAGTATCATGCTGCAGACATGTAGCATCATGTCCCACCCAGTCACACTATCCTGACACCAGGCCAACCAGTCCTAGCACTAACATCTTAATGCTGAGCGCCAAGCGAGGCAACTGTTAGTATAAATCTTATAAGTCTTTGGTATGACTCAGCTGGGATTCGAACCCGCAACCTCCCACATCTGAGGTGGACGTTCTAACCACTTAAGCACCGGAGCAGTTGTATTCTTCCAACTTTGATTTACCAATAACTTGGTTGGCAACCATTAATTTTCCTCCAAACATTTAATGGGAATCGGGGATTAAAAACAGGCAAGTATTTAATTGAGGTATTAAATAGAAGAGATAGGAAAACATAATTTTATTCCTGCTGCTACTGCAGAATTGTTTTGGGTATTGTTATTGTAGTAGTTTTTCATACACCTTTTATGATGCACCAACAATAAGGCTCCCATTCTATTACCGGTATGTATTAATGTATATTGTGCTCTAATGTTGTTTGTCATATGTCTGGCATTTATTTAATTTCCACACACTAACTGGAGATGCGACTGTATCCCATTACCACACTTCATGGGGTAAAACAATCAAAGGTCAAATTTATTTTAGCAGAGAAATGAAACATGGTTTCTGCACAAAAAATTCAGTTTCTGACCATGTATCTGCACCAAAAAAGTGGATAATTAACATTTTGGGTTTTAAAAATGTCTATTGATTTTGGGGTCAGAGGTCAAGGTCACTGACTGAAAGAAAAAAATATGTTCTTTGTATAATAGACTACATACCTTGATCAAGGTTTCTAGTGGGCTTACGCTTAACATTGGAGAAGGCCTATTGATCAAAATCAAGGTCATTGTAAGTAAAAAAAAAATGGGTTTCACAATATAACCTTTTTTGATCAAACTTTGTGAATAGCTTACACTTAGATTAAAACCTGTACATTTTGAGGGTCTAAATTTCAGAGGTCACAGTCATGGTAAGTGAAAAAGAAAACAATAATTTCTGTGCAATAGGTTTACTTCAAGACTACATACCTTAATTTAGAAAGGTCCAGATCACTGACACCTGTTGGTCAACAATCTCGAGTCCACTATGTCTTAATAGTACTTATGAAGAGGACTACTAGACATGGGACAGGCATATCATTGTACCATTCATGGTACTCTTGGTAGACATTATTGCTGTGACCTGCACATTTGCATTTCTTTGCCATGATTATATTTACAGATTAAGGTCTATTTTGACGAAGAACTATTAGGAGCACCAGTCTCAAACTGAAACATTTCTACTGGTTTTGCCCTGCCATATTATAACAAGGGGGCATACAGTGTTGCCCATATTGAAACCTTTCTACCGATTTTGCCCCTGCTATATTTTAACAAAGGGGCATATAGTGTTGCCCATATTGAAACATTTCTACTGTGTTTGCTGAAGGGGCATTATTAAAAGGAGGCATATAGTGTTGCCCATATTGAAACATTTATACTGTTTTGCCCCTGCCATAATTTAAAAAAGGGGCATGTAGTGTTGCCCATATTGAAACATTTCTACTGTTTTTGCCCCTGCCATAATTTAACAAAGGGTCATATAGTGTTTCCCATATTGGAACATTTCTACTGGTTTTGCCCCTGCCATATATTAACAATCGAGCATATAGTATTGCCCATATTTAAACATTTCTACTGGTTTTGGCCCTGCCATATTTTAACAAATTTGCATATGGTGTTGCCCATATTTAAACATTTCTACTGGTTTTGCCTATGCCAAATTTTATCAAAGGGGCATATAGTGTTGCCCAAATTGAAATATTTCTACTGGTTTAGCCTATGCCATCTTTTAACAAAGGTGCATATAGTGTTGCCGATATTGAAAACATTACTGCTTTTGCCTATGCCATATTTTAACAAAGCTGCATATAGTGTTGCCCATATTGAAACATTTCTACTGTTTTTGACTGACATATTTTAACAAAGGGGCATTTAGTGTTGCCCATACTGAAACATTTCTACTGCTTTTGCTGCAGCCATATTTTAACAAATTTGCATATCATGTTGCCTATACTGAAGCATTTCTACTGTTTTTGCCTCTGCCATATTTTAAGAAGGGAACATATAATGTTGCCCATACTGAAACATTTCTACTGTTTTGCCTCTGCCATATTTTAACAGGGAGACATATAGTGTTGCCCATATTGAAACATTTCTACTGGTTTTGCCTCTGCCATTTTTTAACATTTTAACATTGCCTCTGCCATATTTTAACATTGCCTCTCCCATATTTTAACAAGGGGGCATACGGTGTTGCCCATATTGAAACATCTGTATGTGCATGTTACACCCAGCATATCATAAATTTTTCTTTTGCACAGTTACTTTAATGAGAAGACTATGTCAAGTTCAGCTTTCATCTACTTCTGTCAGCAATTGACAGAGTTGATAGCCCCCTGTTTAACCTAGAAGTTTCGTCCTGTTTCTAGAAGCAAGGCTTCTTACATTGTTTTGAATGGTACACTCTCATCAGTTGGATACATTATTGGTCTTTAATTCAGCAGTGTAGAATATAATCAATAAATCTAATCATGTTACTCAGCTGCTCATATCTAGAATTTCTTTTATTTAAAATAACCCTACGAATGCCCTACTGATTCATAGTTTTTTTATTAGGGACAGAACAACAAATCAGTTTGTCAATATTTGTAGTAATTCAGCTAAAGCTTGAATGTCTGCACTCTAATTTTCAAATCTCTAAACAAAATTCTGTGAGGAATGTCTTTTTCTTATGTTACAAGTAACTTATATATCACTGTAATTTACTGTATCTCAGATAATTTTTGTATATGGCATGATCATTTTAGTGCAGGAGAAATGTTTGGTTGAAATAAAACTACAGTGTTCATTTTTTATAAAGATGTTTGTGAGAGTCATAGAAATAACCTCTATTACAAGTGATAGAGCCTTATTATGCTAAAGTGTGCTCTAACAAGACGTGTAATAATAGGGCATTATAACACAAAAATAGAGCATTGTATGATGTGCAGCCAAATAATTGATCTCTTGAGCCAAGAACCAAATAAAGCTAATTAAGTATAAATGCTAAACAAGCAAAAATTGACTTAAGTAATAGGGTATAGACCAAACTCATGTTTTGGCCGTCTTGAAAATATTCTGCTGCTCAAGTATCTTTTGAGATAGTTCCAACACTCAACAGTTAAAAATCTTTGATTTCTTGAAATTCTTTTTGGCCAGTAAAGTATCAGACCCTTGTGGCTGCTACAAACTATGAATATAAAGATGCAATGAACCATATGTGGAACTCCCTCATGATAACATTGTCCATGGAAGTCGTAAAGTTTACCACATTATAATGAAGTACATGATATGATTCTCCCTCATTATAACACTGTCCATGGGAGTCATACAGTTTACCACATTATAATGAAGTACATGATATGGTACTCCCTCAATATAACACTGTCAATGGGAGTCATAGATAATACCACCTTATAATGAAATATTTACTACCTATTAAAATAAAATGGGATCCATGACTAAACTTGCCTTATAACTTTACCATGTTATAATAAAAAGTGTTATAAAGAGGTAACCACAAATTTATGTACTGACAAAAATGCATTTTTTTGTAAAACCACAAAAATTTATATCCACAGAAATAAATCAAAAAAGAAAATATTGAAAAAAGGAATAAAAAAAAAGACGGTGTCTTAACTGTATCAATATGGAAGATGTTTTAGAAACAGTGATCAGCAACTGTGCTGCTGAAGCAGATATTGGGTAGCTCATCCTTCCCAGATAATGATTTGATTTCATATTTTTGTAACATGAAATGTAAAAAAATTTGTATTAGGTGGTTGAATGCCCTCCATATGAACCTACTGTTCTCTATTAGACTTACAGTACAGTACAGAGTAGTCCCATTTTAACACTGTTCATGACAGCGATAAAGTAACCAGCATTGAATGTGAAAGCAATAAACCAAGAAACATTCCAACAAGAATGTGTCATAATAGTGGATAAAAAATGCAAAAATAGTGTACTGGGTATTTTAATGATGTAAAATCACTTGATAATTGGTTATTATTAACCAAAGGCTAAAATTAAGTGTGTCATTCAATAAGCAATGAATAAACAATTTGAAACATTTGAATGAGGTGCATGACAAGGACCACAATATAGGAGGAGCAGCAGAATACTGAGGGGCTTTATTTTGTGGTACCACTGTACTACTATGATAAGACCAGGGGAGAAGAGTAGCTGCCTAATATTTTTTACCAAAATGTAGGGAGGGGGCTTATCATCAGACAATATTTGCCAAATTTTGTAAATATGGTTGGTAGGGGTGGGCTTATCATCAAGTATGGTCTTATCATTGGATAAATATGGTACTGTGTTTGAATTGTAGTATTCTATAGGCTCTACAGGAATCATTCATGACTTGGCTATGGGATTTTGTTTATTATTCTGAGATGAAAATAGCACAGCTACAAATTGTGTGGCCCTTACAAGAGACATTGATACTACCATCCAGTCTTGGATTTTGTCTTCCTTGTGAAACATAGGTCATTTGTAGGGATCATTTTTCTGATGGGTGCTATTGTTGGCATTGGCATAAATTTTTAGTTTTTGCATTTAGCTCACTTTCCATGACATTTGTGTATTCAGTCATGAAACTTTATGTGTGTTTTTGTTGCAAAGGGTGCTACTCATCATGGGTAAAAGTGGGTCACAGTGACCCACTTTTATATACTCTATTGATTATGTTCAATTCTGTATTAAAGCTCATTTTCTTTGGCTTATGTACACTGGTAAAATTTTATGGGGATATCTTGAAGGGTATTACTCACCACAGGAAAAGTAGGTCACAGTGAGTTACTTTTCTTGCAGGGTTTTTGGATTATGCCATGGTGGAGCATGCAGGCAAGACACAGTCTTCTGGGGAATTCTTATAATAATAAATTTCACTGATCCATGAAAATCTCACTTAACATTTTGAAAAGAAAATTATTCAAGAACGCTGATGAGTGACGGTGGGGTAATCCAAACGCTCAAGAAAGTGATGGTGGCATAGTCCAATGATTACCCCACCATCACTTTCGCCCACAAATATGCAAGGCAGGCCCTGAGAATTGTTTGTTTCAATATCCCTCTTCCTGTCATGTGACTAAGGAGAGGAACCTGCCAGATCAGGAAACTCTGCTGTTTCTGATTGATCTGTCAATATATGCCACTTCATTTGCCTTGGTATTGGAGCAGTTTGATAGCTGATGTTATTTTAATGGAACATAAGGCTTCAGCAAACTGCTTACTCTGCTATGGCTTCAGTAACTCCAAATGAGGCAATTTACCATGACATTTGTGGACATAATGCACCTAAAGCCTACAGTAAATTCATTTATTTCAAATGTTATGGCTTTCACCATAATGATTTTGCGAATGTGGGATTTGAAAAGGGTCCATTACACCACAGATAGATCATCATTTATTGCATTCTTAAATTTATGGCTTTAATTCAGCAACCACAAATTCCACAAAAGTGGAACCACAAAATAAAAGTGAATTCATACTATGTATAGAATGCATACTCATTTTGTTATGCCCAGCATTCCATAAGCTAGGAATTTATGGTTTGATGGGTATAATTTATTACCTACCAATATTGTATAGCTTACTTTCCACCCTGCTTTCTTTCCAGGATGATAAGCCCCACATGCAAGCTACAGATGCATGATTTCTTCCCCCTATTAGGATGGAAGGTTCTAGAATTGAGAAAAGAACCTGGTCCCGGTCTGACAACTGCATCATTGAGCCCCACATACCATATACTTCCCATTTTCACTTGGACACACCATCAATCAGATGTGTGTTATTTTGCTCATTTTGCCTTTGCTATTGGTTTTTTGTTGTTTTGGCAATCCACTTGTATATTTTGTCCAGTATTAGTCCCAACAGTCTTTGCTACATTTGAGCATTATTTTTACATTAATTTGTTACTCTCCCCTCTAGATGACCAAGAAAGGTTGGGAGATACTCTCATCCTCCCAAAAGTTCTGCTAGTAAAATGGGCATTCCCATCACTCCCCATAAGGAGTTGACACTACAAAACGCCAAAATGGGGTGGGATTCTCTTCTCCCGTGGGGGTGTGGGTGAATTAGCACTTGGACCTTTTGTTGCTCATGCATTCCTTGAGGGTATAGGTGTTTTTGCAGCAGAAGTTCTCAGACTCCCCCCCTTTTCGTACATGGTAGGGCAATGGGGGTGGGCCCAAGGGACTTGTCTCTCTCTCTCTCTCTCCTGCCATGCCTGAAAATCCAGAATTCCCTGAAGGAGCTAGGTTAACCCTATTTGACAAGGGTCTGACTGAGCATTATGTATGATGTTGGGGTCATTTCCATGGGTGATTGCTTCTTTCACCAGTCCAAACTGGTCTAGTTAATTCAGAGAAGAAGCAGACGGAAGGGAGAGGTAATAAGCAATTTTCAGGTTGCAAAAAACAAGTGGGAAGTCCTGAATATGTAATCAACCTTTCTGCCCTATATAATTCTCTTTGGGAAGAATGCTTTAAAATGGAGACTAGCATTTTGGTCAGTGGTGCCATAACACCCTCCAATTGGGTGGTCTCAATGAATTTTCAGATGCATTTCTTAATACACATCCCCATCTTCCCTCCATGCAAGAAATTCCTCTGGTCCTCTGGTCCTCTGAAATTCCTCTGGTCTTGCTATTGGCAGAAAGGTTATAATTCTGATTTTAATGTGGAGCTCTTGTTGAGACATGCTTCCACTCCCCGAGTTTTTATTAGGGTGATCCTAAAGTCACAGTGCACCTGACATCCCTGGCGATTATCATCATTCAGTCTTCATTGACTGAGTTGGTGTTAATGTGCTTCGAGATCCCCTACCTGAAGGACCTATCCCCTTATCAGCCCACAGCGACCTGTCGTGGGGTTTTTCCCAATCTAGAAAGTTGGATCTCATCCCTTCTCAGGATTTTGTGGGTATGAATTTCCTCACAAACCACAGTAGAGCCTTTGCTTGAGGTTCATCAAGATCATATCTCTCATAATGGTTCTCCTAGACAAGAATCGTTGTTGTGAATCATTGTTGACCTATCTTTGCCTTTCACTCCATGGGACCTTGCACTTCATGATGGACTTTTTTCCCTAATGGAGGTTTGTCTTGTTGCACCCTTTCCAGTTTATGTTCCAGCAAACTGGTTAGCCTAACAAAACTCTCTATCTATATCGATCTCTGGGATCCAATTTTCACCAATACCCAAGCTGGTGGCTCAGTCAGGACCAGTTTTGGACCAGAGCCCAAATCCAGACACCTGACCCCACTTCTTTCTGTGCACTGTTGCACAAGATTCAGGCTGGGTCATGCACCTGGTGCCAAAGGAGTTTTGGTCTTGGAAGAAACCATCCCTTTATACAAAATGCACATCAGTAATAGCATACCTCAAAGTTAAGGAGATTTTCATCTTCCTTTCACTTTGCATGGAAGTTTGGGCCCAACTTCGTTAAGAAAATGGCAGCTGCAGTGGAGATCACATGCAGAGTCCACCACTTTCCTAGCATGGGAAGTATCTTGGTGAAGTCTGTCTAAAAGGCCAGTGGGTCCATTTGGAATGTTCTCTGCAACAGGAGGTAGCAGAGACACTATTTTGACTGCAGAAATGTTTGGCAGACCCATTTATGATGAGATGGACAACAACCTAATCCCCCCTTTTATGTCTACCTGGTCCCTATTCAGAGGTTCTGGGCAGTGAGTGTCTTCAGTTTAAGTGGTATTGGCTATTTACATACACCCTCCCACCTTTCAGATGGATTATGCAAATGTATATTCTGGTAACTCCCCAATGGTCTTCTTAGCCCTTGTTCAGTGATCTCGAATTGTTGAGTGAGGTTGAGTCAATTAATTTGCTCTCTTCAGTCTTGATGAGGAGGTACCAGAGGGTTGATTATGGTGACTCAGTTTCACTTCATAATATTGGTAGGTACTGGTAATGTATTGTATACTGCTATTAAAATGTAGCAGTGGGGGTGAGTAATTTTAAAAATTTAATGCTTACCTGCCTGCAAAAAATGGGAAAAAGTCCATTCATTTGCTGTCTTTAGCCTCAATGAAGAGGTACCAGAGGGTTGATTATGGTTCAGTGCTAATGATGACTCAGTTTTGCTTCATAATATCGGTAGATACCAGTAATGTTTTTATACTGATATTAAAATGTAGTGGTGGTGAGTAAATTTATTTTAATAATGTAATGCTTAGCTACCTATTAAAAAGGGAAAAACAAAAACTTTGAATGTCTTTTATTATTTCATATACCCATGAAAAAAATGTTTGAAAATGCTTGGGTTACTCTATTGCTTTAACAGTAATATTTTTCGATACTGGTAGTTTCTACCTTCTGGGTAGTGTGTATATTTCTCTCTTTTATTATAACCTTCTTAAAGATGAAGTCATAAAATATAACTTTCCAAAAATAAAACTTGCATTTTGTGTTGAAGTTGCTTAAAAAAATTTTCACAAAAATCCTGTAGTATAGAATTTGCTATACAAAATATACATTTATGGAGATAAACATGGTTTCTTAAATTTTATCATGTTGGTGTGTATTTTAACTGGTTTTTACTATTTCTTTCTTAAGCTGAATAGGTTCACCCCAAAACATCATGGATAGTACTCATCTTTTGGATACATATTGATTGGAGTTTTTAAACTGAAAAACAAGATTCACACTTTATAAACTGGAAACAGTGAATAGTTCACAGGGTCCAAGAAATCTTGTGTTTAGAGTTTTTGAGTATGCCTAGCTACACCCTACCCAGTAGGCAACAGAGTTTTTGAGTATGCCTAGCTACACCCTGCAAGTGAATTATAGAGTTCTTGAGTATGCCCAGCTACACCCTGCAAGTGGATTATCGAGTTCTTGAGTATGCCTAGCTACACCCTAACCAGCGGGCAACAGAGTTCTTGAGTATGCCTAGCTACAACCTAGCCAGTGGACTTCTGAGTTCTTGAGTATGCCTAGCTACACCCTAGACAGTGGGCTACTGAGTTCATGAGTATGCCTAGCTACAACCTGGCCAGTGGGCAACAGAGTTCTTTAGTATGCCTAGCTACACCCTAGCCAGTGGGTTACTGAGTTCTTGAGTATGCATAGCTACACCCCTGCCAATCAATTACTGAGTAATTGGGTATGTCTAACTACACCCAAGCCAGTGGGCTACTGAGTTCTTGAATATGCCTAGCTACATCCATGCCAGTGGGCTACTGAGCTTTTGTGTATGCATAGCTACACCCTAGCCAGTGGGCTTCTGAGTTCTTGAGTATGCCTAGCTACACCCCTGCCAGTGGATTTATGAGTTCTTGCCTAGCTACACACTAGCCAGAGGGCTACTGAGTTCTTGAGTATTTTTAGCTACACTCCTGCCAATCGATTATTGAGTAATTGAGCATGTCTAACTACACCCATACCAGTGGGCTACTGAGTTCTTGAATATAACTAGCTACATCCATGCCAGTGGATTTATGAGTTCTTAAGTATGCCTAGCTACACCCTAGACAGTGGGCTACTGAGCTCTTGTGTATGCATAGCTACACCCTAGCCAGTAGGCTACTGAGTTCTTGAGTATGCCTAACTACACCCTAGCCAGTGGGCTACTGAGTTCTTGAGTACGCATAGCTACACCCCTGCCAATCAATTACTGAGTAATTGGGTATGTCTAACTACACCCAAGCCAGTGGGCTACTGAGTTCTTGAATATGCCTAGCTACATCCATGCCAGTGGATTTATGAGTTCTTAAGTATGCCTAGCTTACACCCTAGCCAGTGTGCTACTGAGCTTTTGTGTATGCATAGCTACACCCTAGCCAGTGGGCTACTGAGTTCTTGAGTATGCCTAACTACACCCCTGCCAGTGGATTTATGAGTTCTTGAGTATGCCTAGCTACACCCTAGCCAGTGGGCTACTGAGTTCTTGAGTATTCCTAGATACACTCTTGCCAATGGCAACTGAGTTCTTGAGTATGCCTAGCTACACCCTAGCCAGCAGGCTACTGAGTTCTTGTGTATGCCTAGCTACACCCTAGCCAGTGGGCTTCTGAGTTTTTAAGTATGCCTAGCTACACCCTTGTCAGTGGATTACTAAGTAGTTGAGTATGCCTAGCTACACCCTTGCTAGTGGGTTACTTTATGGTATCATGACTAATTTTACATCATTCCCAAACATAACTATGAAAGCATCACACACTGTGTGGTAATAATTATTAATGACTCATGACAACAAAAAAGGGAAGCTTTAAAACTAAAAGTTTCTTTTTGAAGGGCTTCTCCAAGCTGCTGAATTTTTGCATGGCTTTTAGGTAAAATATTTTATTGATGTGAATGTGAGAAAGGAAATTGTTGAAACAAGATAAATTAGAGAATTATTTCAAGTTTTATGGATTTGCGTGAATGCATTTTAATTTTGGTTTCTCAACTGCAGTTAACTGTTAGCACTAAAAGCATACTAATGTAATTTCATGTATATCCTTATAAATCTTCATTTCAATTACTGCATTTTTCTATGAGACTTCTTAAAAGAATATGTAAATAGACATTTGACAACACAATACATTTGAGGGTATCCAATAATTCAAATCTTCATACACAGATTGGAGACTAATAGTTTGAAACATTAGAGAGCTCTGATAAACAGTGTCATCTGCTTTTCAATATTTGGCTGCCTTTATTACAGAAAGCTTTTAGTTAGCTGTTTGCCTCATTTTATTGATTTTCTGTTCATATCTACACACATTTATTTAACAGTCCTGTCTTCTGCTTATAAAATGATTGGATTCTATGCTCCCGTCCAAGAGATTTATTCCCATGCATGGAGAAAGTTTAGTGACTTTGACTCAGCGGTAAAAATGAGAAAGAATTTCATGTTGGATATTCCTAGAACTGTAAGTATACTGGACCAGCAGATGAAATTATTAAGAATTTTGGTATTTCCAATATTCTTTGAACTGTAAAAATGCTTCAATTGCAGATGCAATTATTAAGGAATAATTTAATTTAAACCGTATTTTTGTATCTTTGATAACTTTGACCTCCTTTTTAATTATATTGGCAATTTTATATATACATATATATATATATATATATATATATATATATATATATATATATATATATATATATATATATATATATAGACACAAACACACACACACT